>JAVQJD010091327.1:0-21783 GCA_036023655.1 Nannoperca australis
CTCCTCTCCTCACTAGGTGGCGCTCTCACTTTGATTCAATATTGACCCCTACGTGTGTTCAGGCGGGGAGTGTCATCGATCAATATCAATATGGACAAGATGCTATCATCTGGAGCATAGTTAAAGCATTGACACACACTTGTTTAGTGATTTTAAGGTGGATCTGCTTAGCTGCACCTCAGACTGTGACACATGTCATTTCCTGCTGCTAACAGGTGGCGCTACGACTGACTGAAAAAAGGAATAATGATGCCTTCAGGGTGAGGGGGAAGTGAATCATGGATATTTTTGGGGCCTCTTGGACAAAGTACGGTGGAGTTATAAACAATTTCCTGTTTGACCTCAAAACACATACATTCCAGGCCCCATAACTTCAACGCCGTGCAGCAAAAATGAAATGTTAAAAATAACGTTTGGTGTCCATCGCCTCTAGATGACCTCTGAGACGTTTCAAGCCGATCCAATGTAAACTGTAGTATGAGTTCGCGAAAGTATGGAGCGTGCAAAGGGCTTATATTTGACTACAAAAAAAATTATAACTCACTTCTTGTTGGATTTAGAGGAGAGGTTCAAGAGACTTATAATTAAGTCCTGACAAGATACACAAGTGTACCAACTTTGGTGACTGTAGCTCAAAGCAAAAGGGGGGGGGCTTTCATTTTGAAAATTATAGGTGGCGCTATTCGCCCGGTCAATTTTGACCCCTGGTTGCGTTCAGGCCGGGAGTGTCATCGATCAATATCAATACGGACAGGATCCGATCACCTGGAGCAGAGTTACAGCGCTTTGAATTGTCCTGATGCCTCATCAATATTCGCCGCGCCGCTGAGACCACGCCCCCTGATGAAAAGTCCCAGATTTCGCTGAGAACCTTCATCTACATGTTTAGGCTCTGTGTAGTGATTTTGAGGTGGATCTGCCCAACCAACTCCGAGCTGGACCTCAGTCTCTGAAACGTGTCACTTGCACCTGCCAACAGGGACTGAAAATATGCATGTAGATGTGTTCAGGGCGGGGGGGGGGCAATAAACGTGGTCAGTTTGGGGTCTCTCGGACGACGTATGGCTGAGTTATAAACTATTTCCTGTATGGCGGCGAAACGCGTATATTCCACGCCCTATAACTTCCTCGCCATGTGACTAAAAGTCAATGTTTAAAATATCGTTTGGTCTCCATCTTGTCTAGATGACTCGTGGAAGTTTTAAAGCCGATCAGATGTAAACTCACGGACGAGTTCGTCAAAGTACAGAGGGTGGAAACGTCCAAAATGAGGCAAAATATTGATATGAAGTGATTAATAACTCACTTCCTGTTCGGTTAGGGGGAGGGTTCTATAGACTTTTATGTGCGCCTGGACAAGATACATAAGTGTACCAACTTTTGTGACTCTGGGTCAAAGTGGTAGCGGGGACTCTTTTTTTCTAAACTTTAGGTGGCGGTTTTTTCAAAAGGTCCTTGCACAACATTTCGTGCTCGGGCCCTAATAATCCTTTGAAATACAATAGGGTCCTTGCACTGTAAATGCTCGGGCCCTAATAATAAGAATAATTCCTTGCATATCAATAGGGTCCTTGCACTGTTAGTGCTCGGGCCCTAATAATAATAATTCTTTGAAATTCAATAGGTCCTTGCATGAAGTTTTTCGTGCTCGGGCCCTAATAAAGCCTATTGAATTAAACTGAATTGAATAGTGTACAATGTGTTTTAAGGGCTTTTCTACTGAAAAGAGCTGCCTGCTGTTAATGGAAACGACGCTGATGAGAGCAGTGTGAGTGAAACAAAGCAGTAAAGTTAAAACTAACAAATAATAAGGTGAAAGAGGGGCACTTCAGAATTGGATGTTTGTCTCTAAAAGTGACCTTTTTCAAATGACATTTCACATACTCATTTGATCCATTGTTAATATAAAAATATGAATTAGCGCAGCTTTTAGAACAGATTAATCCATGCACACAGGAACATATTTTTTTGCAGAGGGGTCTTGCTCAAATAGTGGCAGTGGCGGCTAGCAGCATAAAATACTGTCCTTTAGTGTCATATTGAGTGTGTAAAAAAAGTAAAGTAAAAAATTATATTTGAATTTAATCACCAAAAGTAATAACATTCCCGTCACCCTCAGCTATAGTTAATGCTTAGTGCTAATTAGCAAATGTTAGAATGCTAATATGCTAAACTAAGATGTTATCACATTTATCTCCCAGCACCACTGCAGTACAGCAACTAGCATGGCTGTAGTCTCTCATCAATGATTCAGCATAGACATAACACCACTATTTTTTACATGGATTCCATGTATTAGCTTATTGTGAACTGTGACCAAGATAAATTATGAGTGTAACAAACTACATAACGGAGACACTGTTTCTAAATGTCCTGTGGTAAGCTAAAATCAGGTCTAGCTATACGTAACAGGTCATCTCAAGAGAAACTCAAAGCAAACATATAAGAAGTATTGTGCATAAATCAAGCCTGAAGAAGGCATGCACAAAGTGAAAAGCCTCGTGATATGAGGATGATTGCTGCCTGAGAATGGTTAAGTAGCATGGGAGCATAGTTTTCATTTCATGTTTATTAGCCTTTGATATCAGCTGAAGACGGATGAGGTGTTTTATTGTGTAACATTATGTCCTGTGAACAGAAGGCTCAATGCTTCATTGTTTCAGCTCCGGCCACTATTTAGTCTCACAAGAGACGTAATGCATGATAGTCATTTAGTGAGTAAACATATTTTTAAGTTATGAACTGGCTCACTCCTCTCTGTTGTAATGTGAAGATATCATAATGTGTTTGGCTCTATTATAGTTTTGTCTGCCTTACAATGAGTTTTACGACAACCCATTAATAACAGTAGGAGCTTGCACAAAAGATAAAATAAGTGTAACTTTGACATTTTCCTGCCATACCTGTCAAATTGGCACCAAGCATTTTCTAAGACCTGTATTCATTTTTACCCACTGTGCTTTGTTTCTGTGTCTTATCGCTAGTCAGTAGCTTATTTTGGTAATTGCAGACCTTTTCAGTACATAGCTCCCGCAAACTGCACCTGTCATGCTGAAACACAAATAAATTAATAAATTATAAGTATGTTCACTGAAAAGAGAAACAATGCAGGATTAAATAATAGATGATAAAAGTTTTCAGGACTCAAATATGGCACAAACCATGACGGGCTGCCGTTCTCTCCTTAGTTTAGGTGCAGTTTAAAGATAAGGTTGTCTGGATCTAATCACATGCGTGCTGTGTCCTCAGAGGCCCAGTGCTTCTGGGAACCAAGTTGTGTTGAATTCCCCAAAATGCCACTAGAGGTCACCATGTCTGGGGTTTGATGGTTTAAGATTAACCTATTTCTCACAAAATGTAACGAGTTCAGGACAACTCTTTTAAGGGGAAGTGTTTTTTGCTCAGATTACTTTAATACTTCTGATACTTTTCTGATATATTAAATTACATTTAATTAACTGATTCCTTTATCAAAAGCAACTTACAAAAAGTGAATTAAATCATGTGGATACAACCCAAGAATCATTTACATGTAGCGTAATATATTTTGTTCTGTGAAAATTGTCTTGTAAAGCTATTCATTTGTATTAAATGTATATTAAAATGATTTGATGAATGACAGCTCCCCAAATGTGAAGCCAAAACATCTAGATCGCCCCCTGGTGGCTGGCTGCAGTATAGGTCAAGGTACAAGGTTTCTGTCATTTCAGGTAGTTCTTATCAAGTTGATGTTTCTTGAAGTGTTCCTTTTTCTGATTAGTTTGGTTTTAATGAGTTATTTGATGCTATAAAAAGCAGTGTGTGCTTGTGATTGGTTTGAGGGATGGGGGTGGAACACGTTTCCACTCCAAATGACATCACCAACTCAACAAGGCAGCTCCCGTATCCAGAATATTTTGGCTTAATTTTTGAAATCCATGGATTTTGGGGTATTAAACTAAAATATTTTCTATGTTTGTCCTAATAATATTTGAAAACTAGTTCTGCATTGTTCGGCAAACCTTAAAGCAAGCCTAACTTCAGCAGTGACAGTTACAGGATAACGGTAAATGCTTAAACGTATTGCAACTGCAGCAGTTGCAAACCTGCATAAAGTTTGCAAGCTGACTAATGTCAGTTACATAATACAATATCTATCTAAAGTTCGCTAACATTAGCCACCATAAACTACTGCTAATACCAGACCAAGTAAGGTAACATCATTTGAGAAATTTCCTTTGAGTTTCTGCCACTTTCTTCTATGTGAAAACGTGTCATTATTGGAATCCACTAAGCTCCATGAATCAAACAATAATTCTCTGTGAACCTGTGATTGTTTTTGACAAAGCAGTCACACTGACTTTGGCCAGCAGCTGCTTGTTAAACCGCTGAGAAAAAACAGATTAACTGAACCTGTTCCAAACCACAGCTAAGCTAGTCAAATGCTAAGTGACAGTCAGCTCTTGTCTGTCTTGCAAACAGAGAGCTGACTGCAGCATTCAGACAGACCAGCAAAGCTACATTACATAAACACAAAATAAATGTTATTCACAAAGGTTATGAAAGAGGAAAAACAGAAACACAATTAGTATCAAGTTCTTTATTATAAATAATTTAACTAGGATATATACATGACTTCAGTGACATCACAGAAGTTATTCATGCACAGTCACTCTGATGTATTTCTTCACACCATAAAGCCAGCTCTGAAGGGTGAAACATTGCTTTAATTAGTGTGAGAAGTGCTGTAGTGCGTCGACACACCTAATAATTTTTTTATTTCCCACAAACTGTCTTTGCTACTCTTCTTTTTACCCAAACTCTGCTGCCAGGCTGCAGCTGTTAGGGCTTTACATACTGTAGTAAAATTCAGCATTAATGGAATGCTAACATTTCTTAGATTACCAGTGAGATCCAGTCTTGAAACAGAGTGGAAGTAGGACTATATAGCACCAATTACTGTATCAGCTTGAAAGGTCTTCTTTCTTATGTTTATTTTGCTTACCACACAGTGACATGCAATGATTGCATTATTCATTTGAAAGATACACAGTGTTTTTCCCACTGATATGGACGTGACATTTAACAATGTAGTTGTCACGACTAAATTCTGACTCTAGCCATGTCTTGCTCCACTGTCTGTCTCCTGCTCACTAGTCTCCCTGTGTTTTCCAGCCTCATAGGGACCAACAAGTAAGGCGTTTGGTTGGTCCTCATTTGACTTAGGTTTACTCTCACATAGAAAACAAATCCAAGTTTGAAGCTCAAGTTGTCACTCAGTTCACGTGGTGTACTTACCAGTAACTCATGACCAGCAAAAGTAGTTGTAAACAAAGACTGCTTGAATGCATCATCATGCAACAGAGCAACCAGCACTCACTGGATTATGGAATGCTGGGGGCTGTGAAGGATACACTGGTTGTGTCCTCCAGTCTGGAATGTTGACTTTGGAGGATGCAGTCCTTGATCACCAGATCACTATCTGTGTCCTCGGGCGAAAGCATGCATGGGGTCCTCATGGGGCTCATGAACTTTGACCTCAGTAAATGATGCTCTACTTTCTTAGAGACAGAGGAGAGGAGTGCTGTTGCTGACCCCAGGACAAGATCTCCATCTGGAGTCACTGCACAATTTGGGCCATGAAATAAAAAGATTTTTGCACAGCCAATCAGATTTGGTTACCTGGCCAGGTTCTGTGGCTTTCCCCTTTGATTTTTATTTCTGAGGAAGCACCTTTAACATAATTTCATCACTTACCCAGCTAGCATGAATAACATTGAAGGTGGGGCTTAAAGCACTTTAGATTTAGTATCAGTATTGTAACAAAGAGCAGTGCTTTGATTTATCATCTGTTGCTGGGGCTGGTGGGTTCTGAGTCTGTATATTTTGTGTGATTAAACTTGCAGAACTTCTTTTTCACACAAAGTTTAAGTGAAGAAAAGTGCTAACAACCAATAAAAAATGACGGTGCAGCGTGTTCAGTTAGAGTGTATATACAGTATATATATTTGAGATACTTTGTTGAGGTACTGTTGTAGTGGACTGTTATATGATTATGCGTTTCTGACATTTTGTCTACCTCAGTAAAAAAATGATTCCTATGTGACATTATACAATAATATATTATAATCCTTTATCATATAACATCGCACAGGGTTTCCATGTGATATATCACTCTACAAATTCTGAATGGCCTGTGTAGGTCGTGATGTATCTCCAAGCTGGTTTTGAGTTAAATGTCCAGAGCTGATTTCTATTCTCAGTTCATCCCTTCACCTGGATGGTGATGGAGGAAACTTGTGGGTTGCCGACAGTACTGCAACAATTCTGACTGACACATTCCACCCATCATTATGAAGAGTGTTTGCACAACCAGAACCACAGCATACTCCACATTCAAATCATACTTGTTATATTCTCACATCATTCCAACACTGATACATTCATTTTATAGGAATTCATTGGAATATTCCCTATAGTGTAAGAAAGTGTGGGTCTGCTCTACTCCTCTCCTATGCAGTGCTGGTTTCTCTGGTTTGCTGGTTCACCTACGTCTCTTGATTTGCCTGATACTGATAAACCAAATGTCCAAGCACGTCTATAGTCAATTTTTATGACTATATATTTAATGAGATTGCAATGAGACCTAAATAAGAAAAGCAATGGATACTGATAGATCTTTGCTGTTTGAAATTATGGCATCTGATGTCTCAAAGTTTTCCATACTGTTTAGAACTGCATTTGTTTCTTGTACCAAAGGAACTTCTGATCAATGTGGTCATTTACAGCTAAACACTGAAGGAGTGCTCCACCGAGCTAAGAGTCACACTGAACCAGCACTGAGTGGGCGAGACAGGAGACCACTGGAATACCAATTAAGGAAAGGCAAAGGTTAGCCTCAGTGGACCAGGTTGAAAACATCCTCAACAGCCCCAGGCTCATACCAAGCCTGAGGTGAGGCCTTTCTTTGGCTTAGGTGGTTACTATCAAATTCTGCTGCCGGTTTTCATGGATCTCGTTTTACCAACCTCAAAGGTAAGCTGTTCAGCAGTCCTGTGAAGTAGACTTTGAGAAGGCTTTCCTAGGACCATCTGTGTTCATTTGCTGTGCTGCAGCCTTGATTTCAGGCACCACATTTTGGTCCACATGAATGTCCTTGTAGTGGGCATAGACAGTGCTTATTTCCTAGTTGCTATGCTATATCCCATGGAGGCAGTGGCGGGCCGTGCATTTCACACCTAGGCTTTCAGTGATGTCCTACTTAGTCCGACTTCAATAAATACCTCTCATAATACCATCATTTATGAGACCACGTGACCACAGAAACACACTTACGCACTACTGGGCATTGCATCACCTCAATTGTGTACAAAACAGGCTATTTTCCAGCGCATTTAAAAATCAATAAACTCGCATTAGCAATTAAAACATATCTCTACGTGGTACTGTCAAAACTAAAAAATAAAAGGGTACTTAAAATGATCTGTCCAAAAAGTTTTAATAAGTTCACACAGAATACAGGCAAGCTTTAAGAAGATTGTACACTAAATTGCAAAATCGCAGTTTAATATCAGAAAGACCTCAACAAGACGGCCACATGTTGGCGACAGCCAGCGGCACAATGAAACCCTTTGAGTACCACCACACAGCTGCGCCAGCGTGTGATTGGACCAATCGATCTGATTGGCTATCGCAACTGTCTATCAACTGAATGTACCCGTTCACCTACATTGCACAGACGCCAGCATTGTTGATTCTGAAGGCCTCAGGCAGATTTCATACAGCCTGGCAACACAAGCTAGCTGAATTCTGATTGGATAAAAACTTTAACATAAACATGAATAGAATATGAAGAATATTTTTTATATATTTAGGGAAAGTAAATTCAAAATTAAATTAACTTTTATCAAATTATGATCATGAGAATCAGCAGAGAAGGCCTTGCTGGCCCTGACGGCCCAGCACTGCCTGATACACAGGTTTCTCTCTGTACTTCATCCTAACCCTAACTGTTGGAGCTAGGATTTAGTCTTTTTTTATCTACCTTCAATTAAAATACACTAAAGGATCATCTTTCGGCTCTGGTGGTAAAAAAAAACAAAAACTAAATGCATAATGTACTACTTCAGATGATCCAGTAGTTGGATTTCAAACAATTTGTAGCCCAAATTCCAATTTGCACATTGTACTATAAAAGTCAGAAATTTGTCAAATCAGTGATAACAAAATGTTATGGATGTGTTCTGGATATGACCTTAATGGAATAATGAGAAGCAAGCAAGAATAGTCTGTTCACAGCACATAAAGCTGCCGTGACCTGGGGTAACAGAATGAAATGAGGATATAAAACATGAATCATCCCTCTGTGCTGTTTTTATATCCTCTACAATCAATAACTCACTTTGTTCTGGTAAGTGCACACATGTATGTGTGTCTGTGTGTGTGTGTGTGTGCACATTTTCCTGTGAAGGGATGATTCAACAACTGTGTAGACAGACAGTCGGGCAGGGAGCAGGCTAAAGAAGAAGCTGTGAGTTTTAATATCCCTTTATCATTACCACAATACATCGATGTGGCCAGACACTGGCACAGGAAATATGGAGGTTGATGCTATCGTCTGTCACTTGCTTGCTCGCTCGCTCTCTCTCACACACACACACACACACACACAGTGAGCCACATGCCACTTTCCTCCGTTTTGTCACACACACAGGTACAGCCATTAAAGTAGGATGGAGCAGGTAGAGTTTTGCTCGGGGTCACACAACTCAGATAAAAACAAAAAAATAGAGAAATACATTTTCAAGGACACATTTAAGCAAAAGCAGAAAAGACATGCATAGAGGTGTACAAATTGACACATACAGAATGTAAGGCAGAAAGTACCCATTTCCTGTGTGGTTCATTGCATATATATTCAGATCCTGTGATTCAGCCTTTGTCGCTGAAATATAAATAGAACCTGAACCAAACATGGAAACATGACCCCTAATTGATACTAACGTTGCTACGGGATGTGTAAATGTCGGCCAACAGGTTGAGCATAACAACCTTCGAATGCAAAGACAGGGCAGCTGTTAAAATATTTTTGACATAGTTTGACATTTTGGGAAATGTGCTTCTTCTCTTTCTTCCAGAGAGTTAGATGAGAAGATTGATACCACTCTCATGTCTGTACGCTAAATGTAAAGCTAGAGCTAGCAGTCCATTAGCGTAGCTTAGCATAAATACTAGGAGCAGGAGCAAACAGCTATCCTGGCTCTGTCTAAAGGTAAAAACAAAATCAGCTTACAAGCACCTCCAAAGCCCACTAGTTACGTCTTGTTCGTTTTATCTGCACAAAGCCTGTGCAAGTGTAAAAACAACGTTTTGTTGTTGACGGTTGTTGTTTATTTGCAAGATTTGAAGGTGCTGGTAGACACATTTGTTTTAACGTATTTGAGAGCCAAAGTCATGTCCCAAACTGTTTAACTATTCATTTAAAGTGATAAAGTGACGGATGAAGAAACAGAAATTGTCCAACATGGAAAAGCTGAGAAAAAGAGAGGGACATGGAGAAACGCATCCTCCTCGTGAGGCTGAGTGATGTAGTTTAAATACTGCAATCCTGCCCAGCTGGGGGCCGGGGGCTGTGATTGAGTTTTTCACACATCCCGGTAAGAAGAGACGGGGGCTCCCAGAGGACAGAGAGAAAGAACAAGGTGCTGAAAACCTGACTGGAAAACCGCCTGCCTGTCTGTCTGAACATTACCAGCTGGTCACAGACTGTCTGTCTGCATGCTTGTCTGCCTCACATTTGAACACAACCAACTAGTGAATAATTTAAATTAATACCTGCTTGTGAAGCTGGTGCTGTTGTATTAAGTATGTCTACCTGACTGTCTGCCACTTCAGATCAGTAACCAGAGAGAGTGCAGGGGCAGAGGGGTTATTTAGTTGAATATGTTAGTCTAGTCTGTCTGGTTCATTGATCAGCAACTTAATTGTTCTGTGTATTGATAAATGCATAACACTGTCCGTGGTGCTGAAGTAGCAGACGGATTTCAAATTTTTTCTTTTTCTCTCAATCCTGCCCTTCTGTCAGTTCCTATCTATAATATTCTCTAAACTATATACTAATAATACTCAATTCTAAACAAGATTGTAGCCTATATACTAAAATAGTGTCACCTTTATGATCAAAGTGACAAGTAGCAACTCGTAGTAGTGTAGGAAGAGCAAGAGCATCACAGAGATACACTGTTAGTACTCCTATAATATTTCTATGATCGTTCAGTAGGACCGCCACACCAAGCCACCTCTGTAACACAATATTATAGGGGAGACATGACAACTGATATAGTTTTTACTATACATGTTTGGTGTAACCTGAGAGTGGAGAAGGTAATGTGACTGAGGAAAAATGAAGCGCACCGCTCTCTGCAGCTACAGTTACATAATTCAAGGTAAAGTTGAATCTCAATCACCACTATCCCCTTTGTTATAACTCACAAATCAACCACTGGCCAAATAAATTCATGGCTTTTAAAGCTTTCATTATGTAACATTTGTCCAGGCAAAACACACTGCAAAAACTCCCCAACTCTGTTGGCGGTAAAACTGTACTGGTGAAACACATTTAGCAATATAAGCAGACAACAGTGGGGGGGCAAGCCCCTAGAGGAGGATCTTTAACTGAGTAAAAACATTTTTTAAGATATACATATGTCCATGTCAGTCCCCAGTGGTCTAAGCAGTAAAAGGCACATCAGGGCAGCTCACTTCACACAGTATACTGTTTGCTGCCTGCTGGTCTGGAAACCTAGTACAGGCAAGACAAAAATACCTGTATACCTGATGACTTGTCAAGCTGCAGATGTTTTTCTTGTCTTCCTTCCTTTTTGTCAGTATAAATAACAAGTGAATACAACAAGTGATGCATGTTATTGTTATCTGCTGTATACCTCAGATTCAAAGGTCCCAATTTTAGCAGTATGGCCCGAGGATGACCCTGTCAGTTGGCTGGTCCATCTGTTCTGGACAACTACTGACCAGATTGCCATGGATTTTGGTGTGGACTTACATGTTCCCCAGAGGATGATTCCCCATGGTTTTGGTAAAAGTCAGACCTTATTGTCAAGTACCAATAATACGTCAACATTTCCTTTTTACCAATTTATTTCATGACACAGTATTTTGAAAACTACTGGGGATATTTCAATAAAATTTGCTTTGGATTAAACATGAAATTATATGAATACACTGTTTCTGGTTGTTTTAGGCCATTGCTGGCTAAGGAGCAAATCAATGAGCAGGACCACTTCATGGAAATATTCAAATTATAGGATTTTTACCTCAATGTGGTGAAGTGACCTGATTTTCTACGTATTTAATCACCAGATGCGTTTAAAAAATATTTTTATATATATCACAATATAAAAGCACATGACAAGAAAAAATTACAGCGACAACATAAATGATTGTATAAGCAATGCCCAAACCTAAAATCTAGTCAGTGTCTGTCAGTCTCAGCCTTTCTATTTTGAACAGTAAACTTGGGCATCAGAGCTAAAATTGCATCCCACAAAACAAGTCAAAATGATCTCTGAAATGTTTATTCTAATTCATCTGCACATGAAGACAACACACAATATAGAAAATAAACCTCATCATTAGGCACAGACGATTTCTTCCCAATTAGACCTCATTTCTACCATTTAATTTAATAGGAAACGAGCCAACCAATCATGAGGCATATGTCACATCCTGTTTGTGAACAAAGGTGGAGAGTTGGTGCGTGTGTGTGTGTGTGTGTGTGTGTGTGTGTGTGTGTGTGTGGGGGCATGTATGTGAATGGTGGTGGGCTGTATCGCCATGACGTTATACGATGTGAGTGGACAGCTGTGACAGAGTCAGGAGAGCAAGCATTTCCCACAATGCACATGAGGACAGAAGGGGGTACTCATGAACTCATCGTGGCTGCCAGACTCACTCGCCATCAAACATGGCTGCTGTTGTAGTGCTGTGGTTCTAAATTAATCGTGTGTGCATGTGCATACACACACATACAGGCTTCCTCCTTATTAGACTCATAAACAAGTCAAAGGCAAAGGACTGAAAAAACAATCTAGCTTCTGACTAAAATATAATATAGCTCTGATGTTACTGATCAATCAGAAGGTCTGACAACTTCCTATTTAATGTACATCCAAAATAACTAGAAAACATGCAAACAACTGAGACATTGTTGTCTGTTGTCAGATTTCACAGAAGTAGATGTTCTTGTTCTAAAGGTTAAATCACACACTCAAACTACATTAAGTAAATAAGTGACAGGCCATGTGTCAAAAGTTATTAATTAATTAAATTATTCTTAACATTACTAAATACTCCACAGGAGCAGTATTAGCGAGCCCATGATGAATTCATAGCATTGGGTGTTAGGTATACGGTCCTCGTCATCCATCTTTCAATGTTAGCTAATGTAATGGCTAGCTGATTTTTTTTTCCTCCTTTCTTATAGCTCACATGATAAAAACCAAGCAAGGTAAAGTAAAGCAATACTTTTGGAAATATGCTTTGTCACTGGTAGGGATAAGATTGATATCAATTTAATCTTGTGTGTTGTATGCAAATGAGTCCAAGATGTGTTTAGCCTAGCTTAGCGCAACCATATGAAGCAGAGGAAACTGCTAGACTAGCACCATCAACGGTGTGTCCCACCTGAGAAGCTGTCAGCATTTACACATTGCATCTTTTGTCTTCACTGCTGTCTTAGTGAAAGCTAGTTACTGCTATTTAACAGTTAACAGTAACATAAATGTAAAAGTAGTAGTTATTAAGGTGATCAAATTAGATGGCACTGGCCCAATGCTCCCCTGATAAACATGGTAAATATTTTTCAGTGGCAGATACGGAGATCATCTTTAATAGTGGTAAATGTACTATTTCACCACACCATTACAGACTGATAGAATAATGATGTGCTATATAGTGAATACTATGTAGGAACCCATGTCCTCTTACTTTTATCTGTGGTTGTTTTTTATAATTTGGGCCCCTTAGTTAACGGGCATCTTAATGCTACAGGATACGTTACATTACATTTAGGCATTTAGCAGACGCCTCTACTTCTACTGCAATGATAATTGCTTCCAACCCTCCCTTTCCTGTTTCAACAATGGCCTTGTACACAAAGCTATCTCCATAAAGATATTGTTTTTTTTTGTATTGTTTGAATACAATGTTCATCAAACATTGGTAAAAAAAAAAATATATATATATATATATATATATATTTTTTACCAATGTTTGATGAAAAGAAGTATATACATATGTAAAGCAATAGTTTTCAATGTGTAAGTTTTTATGTTGCAAGTATACTGTATTTCTGGACACTAACAAAACATTACTGTGGATTTTTCAAACCTAGTAAGTAAATCTAAAACAACTCACATCACAATAGTCACATCACAGACTCTGCAGGTGTGTTCATTTTAGTGTCAGACCAGTTTGTGCACTGCTCAAGTGGAGATCTGAGATGTGTTGTTGTGCCAAAGCTGGCACAGTCCTGCCTCAGTAAACAAACACAGCAAAAGAGTAAGTGTTCCCCCTTTATCCACCCCTCCTCTACATCCTGTCCTCCTGTTCCCTACTTCTCTTCATACATCTGAATGTTAATTAAACCCAGTAATAAATCCCAAGTTTTCAAACATAATGCACAGGTTAGTCCTCAGTGTCACAACCAGATTAATGTGAGAGGCATGATTTTATTTATTTATATTACTTTAGTTGCCTTAAGTGAGTAATGACGGATGATGGAATGATGGAAAAGAGAGAAAGGCTGTCGCAGTGGTGCACAGGGCTCAGCTATGTGCCTCTTACCAATGCTTCTAAAAGAGTCTGAGCGTGCCACTGGGTATCCACCTAACCTGAGCGTCACCTGATGATTAATGACATAGAGAACACATTTGTAAAGCTTTCTTCTTGAACAGCAACAATACTTTCTGCACTCTGCCCCACTGTCCTCAAAACAAACATAAGCTCTGTTCCAATCTAATGCTGCACACTAATTCTTCCTATTTTACAAGAACACATTAACATAGTGAAGAGTACACAACTCTGTAAAACAAACTAAAAGTCATCTAATCAAAGACTTAGGCTCTGATTCAAAATGGATTACAGACAAGCATACATGGATTTTCACAAAAAGATACCTGATCCGAAAGGAACTCGAGGACCCACAGACACCCAGACAGAGAGTGAATATATATGAATGAATATATATTGGACCCTGCCCAATTTGGGTTACTAACTGAGTGGACCCCTGAAGGCCTCATTGAGAGGCTCTTTCATAGTCAGTGGAATTGGTATGGCTCTGGAATGGAAGTTTACCTAAAATCATAACATTTTAAGGGTTCACCTAAATCTTTCACTGTGGGGGGTATCCAGTAAATCCTTTAGTGCTGTAATGAAAGCGTTTCAGATGTTTTCCAGTGCTGCTGGCCGGTTCAATGTGGTCAGTGGGTTTTTGGAATTCTTTTACTGAAAGCAGCTACCTGCAGCAGCCAAACACCATGCTATGAGACAGTTCAGGTGTCATTTCATGCATTGTTATTAGAAAACATTTTAAAAAGTATATTAAGTATGCTCCAAGATATCAGTATGGATATTAAATTGAAATCATTCTGCTGCTTTCAAATGTCACAATTGGATGTCTGTCATCGGAAGTCTTGAATCACTTCTTGTTTGTACAACACAGATTTCTTAGTATGGAACTGGGATGCACCTTTAGTCCTGTTTTACTTTGGTGTTCCAGGGGAACTTAACACATACAGTCCAGGTGTTCCAGAAAAAAAGCCCTGCTGATCAGATAACCCATCATCACACATGGATCCAAACAGGAAGCAGATGTACAACATAAAGGCAGCGTGGAGCTCGAGTGGCTGTCAAATTACTCAGAAATGGGCTGTCAGGAGAGAGTTTGTTGTAGCTTTTTAATATGGCATTCAGCCACAAGGCAAACAATTGATTTACTGTCAGTTTTAAAGGACACACATATTACAAGCCGGGCAATCTGCGATTTGGTGTACACATTTAAGAGAGTTTGGATGCTGAAATATTAAAATGATTAGCACTATCAATAGTATTGTTGTTAGTAGTAGTAGTAGTAGCATAACATGAGTGCAAGTAGATACAGTCATTAAGTAACATGGAAGACCATATTTTCACTGTATGAGCATTATTGTTAGAGGGCACTTCCCCCCAAGGAGACATCCTGACAAGATGTGCTGTGATTTATGTGTGGGATTGCAATAAACCCCAGCCTCCTTCGCTGAATCATTTCTGGAAAGCTGCATGGACATGACATTATGGCAAACACCCATTGTGTGGGTAGACTTTTATTGTATAGATCAGTAGGGTACATCACCGGGATTGTAGCCAGCAGAGTTCAAAGAATCTGGACTGTCGTGTAAAACAATGTTTCCAGTCTGTACAGTATGCAAGTACAGTTTGTTTCAAACAAAGTAAGAAAACCTTTTCTTTTTTCAAAACCAGATTTTTCAAAACCAGATTGTTTACCGAAGAAGCTAATAAAGAACAACGGAGAGAAAGAGAGAGGAGAGCAGCAGACACAAACACACAAACATTAATAAAAGTTAATATATAACCTTTATTAATATAAAGCCAGACAGTAAAGATATTGCTTGAAGTATTTGACAAAATGTGTTCATCTCAGACATAGGAAGGCCTATAGCTGATATAATAATGATATTATTATTTATATAAATATTGTAGGTCTCCATTCTTCTCCAGCAGTATCAAATCTCTTTTCCTCAGCCATACTTGACTGACTGAGCTATACATAACTGGCCCGCCTTACAAACATCTTTATCCTTATCATATATGCACTTTTTCAATGTAAGAACCAACTGTATGGATTGTGAAGCTGTATGTATACTAATCTATGTACATGTTATATTTAATACAACTGAAAGAAAACATTCGCTGTAGTATTTAAATCGTACTGTAAGTGGGTCCATATAGGTATATAATCATGTACAAACACTGATTAGTTACACAACAAAATACCTTTTAGTATGATTCTAACCTTGACCCATTTCATTGAAATATTGCACAATATAGAATGAATTAAATAAACATTGTAATAAAAGGCTCCATGATTACAGGGATGGATTGGTCTTTTGTCTGTTTTGTCGATGAAACTTGAGAGTATAATTTTGTTTGTTAGTGTTATGATTGCTATATTGATTGCAATATATTTGAACTCAGTTTTTTTTTTTCAACTGAATTTCTTTTTGGACTTAATTTGTTTTTCATCTCTTGCTGGCCTCCTTGGTTACAGAGAGCTGTCTTGGCACCAACAACGGTAATCATCATCTGATTCAGCAAACTATCGCTGACCGAGACAATTCAAACTCGACGCTGCCTGCTCATATTGTAACAGCAACCGTTATATTGTTTACAGTACACATGTTGAGGTCAGTTTAAAACACAGTTTCTAATTTTCACCACTTCAGTGTGAACAAACTGTTCTTTATTTTTACATCTTTGTCACAGATTTCTGTGCCACTGAAAAGAAACTCCAGGCCTGTCGACATGCTAACAGCCAGGCTGTCGTTCACAGAAGTGTAATCAGTGGGGAGATCTGTCTTTCTTGGAAGGAAAGCTCCCTAATGTGCAGCCACCACTTGCTGAATTTGGATCACGGTCAGATTCTGTCAGGAAACAGATTCCCAGACTCGCTTCTTTCATAAAGTTCTACTAAACAGCATGGCAGCACCAACACTGAAGTGTATTCCTTAAAATCTATGTCCCATCATCATGTCAGTTATATAAAATAAATATCTTATCTAATCATACATTTTAGAACTGTCTCAACGATCAATCAAGAGAATGGTTTTAAGGTAACTGGGTATTAATGTTCATCAAAAAGTGGGACTCGTTTTGGGTTCTTTAGTCATGCAGCTGGCAAGGTGTGTAACAATTTATTCATCGACAAATAAATAGCGGCTGCCGCTGAGCATGACGATATTAATTAGAACAATTAAACCATTCAGTATTCATGTTTTTAGCACAACAGCTGGGTGCAAATGCATAAAAAAACTAATGACAGCAGTGATTGTTTTTTAAATGAAAGCAAGTATTACTAGCACAATATGTTAAGTGTAAAGTATGTAATACTGTTGAAGATGAAAAAGAATAGCATAGTATTTTATGAACGTAATCCCGGCAGCATCATGTAAAAACATTGATGTAAATAAGGAATGATACTAACATTGGTTAGATTGCTTAAAACATAAAGATAGGGTTTGACCAAATGAAGGTGATGTATCTAAACAAATTCATTAAACAGCATAGATACCACACTGCATAGCTCCATCAAACTGCTTCATTTCATCTGGTGTTCAAATAAAGTGCCCATAGAAAAACAAGCATGAATCACATGTGGAGATAATGTACTTTATCTTAACTCACTTAACAGAGATCCGGTATATGTACATTCTATTCTATTTCTCTTCTATCTTGATATGAATATCGGCTGTAGGACTATTTGTGTAAAGTTAAGTTATGTCAGGTTAATTGATGTGGAAGGAGCAGAGAAATGATGGATGTACAGACACTGCCTACATACCATTTTCAATAGCATTATATGAGCAGCATCCCTTTCTAACAGCCTAAATTACATAAAAGAAGTATTCAATTCAACTAACATTTCAATAAAAGGTATTCCATTTGTTGGTTTATCATTTTCAGTGAATGCTGAAAGTCGTATTGATTATTTATAATCAGTAATCAATTCATTAATGAGGTTATGCTTTAGATGGGAATGACCTTATGTTTAAGGTCAGTGAAGGCCACTTTTCATATGGGATCCCATCTCTGAACATAAACAGCTCGGAGGTTCAGCTACTGATCAGCTCTGTTTGCACAGTCACCAGAGGGCCTCAGAAATGCACGTTTCCTTGTAACCAGACGTTGGACGAACTCAGTCTCAATGGGATCTGACTGAGAAAAGAGAATTAAGTGGAGTGAAGCTAAATGAAATCTGCTGTGCTGCAGGCGCCCTGGGTTTTTTATGGGTGACAGAGGATCTAATCTATGCTAATCAATTTACTCGGTGTTGACAAATTCAATTTTTAAGCAAACATAACAATCAGTGCATCATGGCAAAGCACATCAGATACAAAAGTAATAAAATCTGTCCGCATGTAATATCAGGTTTAGGACCTTGCAAGACCATTATGCTGTAATTATTATAAAAGAATGTTGTATAGTGCTTCCCAAACTCTTTGTCATGCCCTCCTTTAAAGCAGGATTTTCACAGCACACATTTTCGAAGGTCTCACCTTCAATTAATAAAAAAACAAACTGAACTTATAGGCTTATGTGGATTTTAATGGTTTGCTTAGAAGTTTGTTTAGAACAGATAACACCGTCTAGAGACAGTAAGCAAAATCTGCACGTGAATTCAGGCCCAGCTAACTCCTGCATACAACTTTCACAGCCTCCGCTGGACTGGCATTAATTAAATCACTCTATTTGTGTCTGTGTTAACAGCGAATCTGTTCACCACATCACTCATTCACAGTAATGTCACCAACAACAAATACTGAGTCGTCTTTTGATGCAGGAAATGAGGAGGACACACAGAGTCAACTAAACACATGCTGTTCCTGTTCTGCCCATCTCTAATCTGTTTACATGCTTAAGACTGCTGAAGCCAGCCCAAGTCCACTTCCAGCCCCCTTCAACAAACATCTATTATCCACTGCCAGAAAAAAAAGATCTGAGAGCTATTTTTATTTATTTCCTCTTCTCATGCAGAAAATTGTTTAAAACAGGACGGATAATGTGTGGCGTTATTAAGTCGAGTCAGTGAAAATAATCTCAACATCAAAATATGCATCAATGCAGTGTCTGTGCTACGCATGCCTAAGCTTTTCAGCACATGTGCAACCCTTTATTGCTTTTATTAAACCTCTCTCACAAGGCAAAGTGAGAAAATATTGACTTGATGAAAGGCTGGCTCACTGTTCTGGCTCTGCTGCATATTACCCATTAACAATCATGCCTGAATGGGGTAAATAATTATTTTCTCCATCCACTGTTAGAAGGGAGAGGTGAGAATAAGAAAGCATAATTCGTCACAGTTTTCAATGGACATTTTACTCCTATGATACCATCTGATTTAGACCACGGTATACTTGTATGTCCTCCGTGGACCCATGCAATTCCAGTGAACTGTCAAAAGGCAATCCCAAATGCACAAGTGCTTGCATTGTAATGACATTTTGTTGGTAAAATTATGTAAAAGCTGTAGAAACATTTTCAGATTCTACAAGATAATTTCAGCAGCATCAAACAATAAAAAATCCCTTCATGATTCACGTGTCCTCAAAGATTTACATTACTGATTTTGCAAGAAGAAGAAAAAATCCTTATCCCCTGCAGGATCCAAGCAAACAAATAAAAACAGTCTCACAAAATTACAGTAACTTCTTCTAGAACTAATCAGCAAACACTGAACGTGCATTGTTCATACAGGAAATGCTAGTTTGACAAAATAATCTTAACTCAATGCCCACTTTTAAGCTTTTTCCAGAACATCATCAGCAAATACATTTTGCAGGAGATGCAAAGCCTGCAGGATTAGATTTTTTAGCTAGCTGCAGGGCTCTGACTCATGACATTGGTAATTCCTTTTTCCCATTTTTCCCTTTTCCTCTTTGGGACATATGATGTTTTGACTCAAAACTTTTGAGTGAAACAACAATTGGATGAATTGTCATGGAATTTGGTAGATAAATGTACGTCCTAAGGATGAATTGTAGCATTTAGCTCAAAGCCCTGCTGTGCTTTAATACAGCCTACAGTTGCTAGCATGACTGTATCATATATAAAGATTGGATGTTAAACGTATGTGCAAAGTGTTAACTGTCAACTTTCATGTGTTTTCTAACATGCATTTTTTTATTGTGAGATTTTTGTCAAACTACTTATTTAAGATTAAAGAAAGATGGTGGTAAATAATCAAAATCAAGACAGGATGCGTTGAATTTGTCCATATTTAACCAAAATCTACCCCATAACCACAGGGTTTTAGTAGCCTAAAGCTAATAGCACAGGATGTGGACCCCACAATCCTGGCCTGTTTGATCAACCCTTCACCCAATGACTGCGTGGTTTATAAACAGCACGCCTCCTGGGGTGGCAAAAACATTGCCAGTGAACATGACGCAGACAGCAGTTATGTTTCTTCCAAAATGTACTGGATAATCAAATCGGCAGTATATACTGCAAATACACGCCTTCGCTACGTGTTGCTATGTATACCTACACTAAGAATTTGATATAAATAACGTGAATATTAATAAATGTAATATTGCCTACTGAATTCTACTTAACTAGCATTCATGCTGAACCCACACCTCTCTTTACATACATACACACACACACACACACACACAGACAAGAGAGAGGGAGAGAACAAAATAAAGTTATGGATGCAGGCTATAGATAATCAATGCTGAAAATGAACCTGTGTGGCCAGTTCTGTTCTGAACACCATCACCCATAAATCACCTTGTCTATACAAGGCCATTACTGATTATTGCTATTAACTACGCAGTAATCAGCCTTCAACTCATTAGCAATGTGAATATAAATCAACACAGTGGCTGTTGCATAATGGAGGATCTTATCACAGGAACTCCAGTCAGTGACAGAGGCAGTGGAAGGCGTAACAGAGCTAAAAATCACACTTACACCTCTTTGTTGAAAACAATAGTAACAGCCCTTTTGGGTGTAAAAATGAAATACATGAATCAAAATCATCTTGAGCAGTTTTCAACCCACTGAATATTGCTTATAACAAGTATGAATGTCAGAAAATCTCACAAAAACATATAACATAAAACCTATTTCTCAAAGCTGTATAGCATCATACACAGTGGTGATATTTTTTAATCAGGATCAATAGTGGATAAAGTCCAGTGGTGAAAATTGACCAGCTGCTGAAAAGCCTGAAAATGTATGTTGCATAATACTTATCTCACACCTTTGTACTTTGCAAAAGCACAGACAGGTGATTGAGTAGAAGATTTCAGTTTAACCATCTGAAGTGGCAGCTTTCAATAACAGTAACAGTCATTTTGTTATGAATTACTTTTCACTCATAATGTGTAGAAATAAGTGGCCTGCCACTAAGTGCAGATTCTAACCTCCTCATATATGTGAAGTATTTACACTATGAAGAAATTATTTTTTGACTAATGTGTAAATAGAAAACAAAATGTTTATGTTGGAGTGTCAAACTGAAAACTGAACCAAATCAACTGAGCAAACGTGATCACATGCACATGTAAAGCCTTTTACATGTGATATCTTCACACACAAATCTAAACTTGTTTGAATAATGGATTCTCAAAATGTACATACAATGTACATTTGATCACATTTTTCACACTTTGTCACAGTTTGATGTAACAAATAAATCCCCAAACATATCTGGGTTTTGGACATTTCACATGTGAAGTATCATATTTTACAGGTAAAAATTTCTATTTCACTTTTTGTGTAAGAGAATGATGCATTACTATATAGCTGAATTTCTGCTGAGAAATAAAAAACATACTATATATACAATGGGTACGGAAAGTATTCAGACCCCTTTACATTTTTCACTCTTTGTTTTATTGCAGCCATTTGCTAAAATGAAAAAAGTTCATTTTATTTCTCATTAATGTTCACTCAGCACCCCATCTTGACAGAAACATTTTTGCAAATGTATTAAAAAAGAAA
>JAVQJD010091333.1:0-33239 GCA_036023655.1 Nannoperca australis
ACAGAAAGAGCTCATCACTGCTCTCCATCTTTCAGCATGGAAGGCTGCATCACTGAAATATTAATGAATCAACTCTGTTTGTGTGTGTGTGTGTGTGTGTGTGTGTGTGTGTGTGTTCATGAACTGAGCATGCAGTCATGGGATCAGTGCAGAAAGCAGAACCATTTCTTAAAAATAACCCCCCCTCTGTCTCTCATACAAGGAGTCAAACACACAATCAGAGGGAGAGAGAGAAATGGGAAAATCACATATTAAATATGTTTTTATCTTTGAAGGCACAGAAAGTGAAAATGGCAGTTTTGGATTGATGACCGATGTAATTATTTTGCCAGCCTCATAAAATACACGAAGCAATTATGGAAACATTTGAATAATTAATCACACAAGCTGTGTAAAGACATTAAAGCTGTGTACATTGCTCTCCCAAAACACTGTCGGAGTCACGATGAACAGTGGAAAAAAGGCAGAACCACAGATATTATCTTTTTTTAATCCACAAATTCTTCTTTCTTGTCAATACACTACTTTACCCACAATGCAACCCAAGTGGCGCGAGTACCTTAGTAGCTTAGTTACCACGATCGTCCTGATAAACAAAACTATAGAGAATTCCACCTGAATAAACATCAGAACAGATATTTAATACACTTGAATAAAAGGAAAGAGCTGATAAGAGAAGACTGGTCACCTCCTGCTCCAAACACAGGTCATGTGCTTTGAAAGATAAGTGTTTTGTTTCTTTACACCAATACGTTTCACATTACCAACAAGTCAAAGCCAATTGAAACACTTTGAACACATTGTCCTGTATTGCACAGTTGCACAAATCTGAAGAAATGATATTACAAAGGACTTCTCCTTCTGGCAGGAGGAGAGGATGTGCTTCAGGTGAACGGGGGGGGCTTCTGGTTTAAGCTGTGATCTGCTGGCTGCGTGTCACTTACTGGATCTCCCTCGTGTGTTTGCTAAATGCAGGAGGCGACTGACATTGAGTGAACTGTAATAAGGTTTTGGCTTGACCAGGACTGATGTGAACCAGATTCTCAGCGATGGCCTGTCTCTTTCATCTCTCGTCTCTTTTTACTTCCCCCCCTCTCTTCTCCTTCTTCTTCCTCTGTCTCTTCCCGGCAGGATTTCTGTCTCTCTGCTGCACACACGAGCGCTTGTTGTCGACACATTGTATTTATAACCCGGTCGCTTCCAGCAGACCCCCCACCCCCCCCCCCAACCCCAGCGCTCACCGTGATTGGCTGGCTGATGCGGATGAGCCAGCTCAATATGCAACACTTCCCATTCTCTTCCCTTTCCCCATCAGGAGATCAGATCAGTCATAGCCAAAAGAATTTGAGCACCCACTTAGGGGCGGATTATACATACTGACACAAATATGCAGGCTGGCGCACACACACACACACACAAACACACACACACACACACACACACACACACACACTTTCACTCAGAAGCGCCAGGAAAAGTGGGATTCTGTTAGAAATGCTTTGGTGTTTTCTGTTTCTCTTTTTAGCGGCCCTCCTGCAGCTCAGAAAATCTAATCACAGAAATATGCAGACATATGGAAATATGAAGCCAGTCGTTTGCTTCTTGTTTCTCGGCCTCTCGACATTTGAAACACTGAGATCTGCTGACGCATTGAGCTCCCTGACGAAAATCTGTGGCACCACCGACCCAATCTCTTCCTATTCTGACTCCTTCACGAACACATGAATATAAGACAACAACGTATAAAAAAGAAGCAAACTGTTAAGCTGGGCAGATTTTATAATGTTAACTCGCACTACATGCTTTAATTACCAGAACCTATACCTTTTACGCTCACACAGCCTCCTGCACAGACGTTTGGTTTTATTTCACAGCAGTCTCAGTCAAGACTACAGTTTTAGCCCCAACACGTAAAATACTAATCCAGTGATATTAAAAAAAGCTCACTACAGTTTATAATGGATCTGTTGACAACAGTCACGTGGGGAAATCGGACTTTCGAGCTGCTCAAACTGCAGGACAGTCAACCAAATCAAATCCAACCAGCCACCCGAGAGACGGATCATTGGGACCTCCCTCAAGCTGAACAACCAATCAGAAATCAGCAGAAATTCGTCCCAATTCTAAAATAATTTGTGGGCAACCCGTTCAGGGTTAAAATGTGGCTTAATTCAGTACAATACAGTGTAAAATATAGAATCTGCTTCATTGATCCTTGCAAACAGAGAGACAGCTGGAGCAATATCTGATCCTCCCAGCAGGTACTGAGATGTAGAAACGTGGGAACGAATGAGTCGAGAGACAAGTGAGTCGTTTCTCAAGTGATTGAAGGTCATTTGGGCTCCTCACTGTGTCATCGCTCCTCCTCCTCCTCTCGTGTCGTCTTTTCATCTTCACCTCTGTTACATCGGCAGACCTGAACATTAAAAACATGAAGCGCTTGGACGTCTGCCATGACCCCGTGACAGCAGTAGCTCTCAGGATAAGTTCATTTCCTTCTAGACGGTGAACTCAAATCAGGATCACGCTTGAGATTGTAAATGAATGTGTGACCTTGTACACATCACGTTGACAAAACATCTCACACATTTAGTAGCTGCTCTGGAGCTTTCGATCATATTACGTGATCTTCCTCAGCAGATGGTGTTTGCAGTTGTTAAATGAGCCATTGATGGTCTTGCCACACGGTTTATGTGGTAGCAGCAAAGAGCACCACGTGATTACTACACAGAATGATAGCTAACAATGCTAACAAGGGTTTGTTTCCCCCAAAACAAGTCTTTTTATTGTTTGAGGGAGTTCAGCCAACAGAAATGTAGTGTACTTTAGTGCTGTTTTTGTGTAGTGCAACAAAGCATTGTTCGATTTTAATTGGATGTTGGTGCATTTGTGAATTGATGTAATTGGGGTTTTGAGACAGTTTCATGAACCCGGTGAGACTCACGGTGGATCTTGTTAATGTTTTTCTGAAAGTTAAAACATGGATTATGCATTTTCTTCACCAGATGACGACTGAGTGTCAAGTTGTCCAATGAAGTCAAAGACCATTCATAGCCTGCGTTATTAAAGCCTGCATGTAAAGGATCTGTATCCATCTAACCAGCCCACCAGGAGGGAAGAGACATGGGGTGCATGAGAGAGAAAATCCCTTTAATGAAGCTGAAAGAATATGACAAAACACAAAGAGCAGCAAACCACACACACACACACACACACACACACACACAGAGCACAGACAGCTCGTAACAAAGAGGCTTTCTATAAAGACCTGCTGCAGACGCATCCTCTCTGAAGGGCTACACTGTAGTCTCTGCATGAGTTTGAGTGTGTGTGTGTGTGTGTGTTCGCTCATACAATCAAGTGGACAGTGTGGTATGTGCCAGTAATAAAGGATGCATAGGCTTACATAGGCACACAGTCCAGACAGTCCACACTGTCTTTCAGTCCCGAGACTGGAATGTGGACAATACAAAATGGCCGTGGTCCCTGCTTCTTCTTCTTGGGCTCCTTTTTTCTTACTTTTCCCTCCTCTTTTTTCACATTTTCTTCTTCTCTTGTCATTACAGTGTTTCGCGTCTCTCTCTCTCTCTTTCTGCTTCTCTATGCTAATTTTAGATTTCTGCCCTCAGGACAGAGAACGTGTGTGCTTGTGCGTGATTTACCTTCAAGATATGTTGCATCACGTGGCCCCTGGCCCTTTAATCTCCATGGTAACCAAAGATGCTGTAACCAGAGGCATGAAATGATAATGAGTCTTCTTCTGCAGCTTAGATTTCCCTTTTAAAAAGTAGAAATAGTAACTAGAAAGCAGTCAGAGAGAGCAAACCTCTCAAAGGCCACACACTGCTTCATACTTGTTTTAATCGTAGAAAAAGTTAGCGGAAATAACGTAAAGCGGAAATAACGTTAACAAAAATAACGTTAGTGAGAAAAAAAAAGACTATAAGTCTACAGCCATGTTGGTTCAGCCGCGCTTTGAGCTAAATGCTAACATGCTGATGCCAAGCAGGTGTAATGTTTACCATGTTCACCTTCTTAGTTTAGCGTGTTAGCATGCTAACATTTGCTAATTAGTACAGCTGAGGCTGAAGGGTATGTCAGTAATGTTGCAGGTCATAAACCAGCGTTACATTACATACGTTGAAATTGGTGGTAGATGAGAGGTTAAAGTGTAACTCGAACCGTCTCTCCCAGCAAATTTAAAAAATGCCAGTGAGGAAACAGTGACTGTTGGAGGCCTGGAGGCTACGCAGCATGTGGGTCAGGGGACGCGGGAGAGACTGACACTGATTAGACACTGATTTGTTTATATACATTTCCTGACGTAGACTGGTCCCAGTCGGTTGACTCTATGTCAGCATTGACCTTACAAGGTTAAGGGCTGATTAAAACAGTAGATGGTGTGTTGAGCCATTTTCAACCCATGAAATGCAGATTTCTATAAATTTTGTAAAAAAAAGAAAGTCTGAATTAACACCAGCAGTGATGTGTTTCATCACCGTACAGTCATATCATGTAGTTTACAGCTCATAAGACAGTGTGTTTAACTGTGTAGCATCACTAAAGTTATTACAATTCAGCCTGATGGGATACTAAAAACCAAAAATGTCAAACTCACGGTGGTGCTAGATGAAGTCAGTGGATCCATTGTCTGTAGGATTCGTGCTCTGGGGAGCATGAAGTTCTGTACATAAATGACAATCCATAAATTAGTTGTTGAGCTATTTCAGTCCAAAACAAAGTAGTTATTAGACATCAGTGATACCATATTCTACTTTATGAAAGCACACTGTGTCGTTTTGTACCGGTCTACTTTTGTGATGTGATTCGTGTCTGAAGTCTGACGAGGTTTTAGCCGAGCTCAGCTTGTCGTGGCATGGTGTCATCATGGTCTCATCAGGGATGTTAAGCTGCCCACATCCAGTTCCATCTGCCTCATCAGCACAACGTCCGCACCGACTGCAGCTCCAACACACACAAACACTCACAGAGACTCAGCTGCTGGATGAACTCAGTCTGACCTCATGAGCGACTCTCGATCCGGGTCCTTGAGACAAACTTTCTGACTCATTATTAATTAGAATCTTTAATTCCTTTACAAATTAAACTAATTAACTAACAAAACTCATTTGTTTTATAAAGCAGCTATGTGATTACCTACTTATACTGAAGTAAAAATACACTTTAAATATTTAAATTACTTTGTGATGTGTAGATTTGTCAAAGAAACGGACACTGAGAGTGAGCAGGTGAAGGTTCGCTGTGTCGGTCGACACAATGCACGTAATAAATATAAAACCAGGATATCCTTCTGTGCTTCTCAGGCGATGGAGAGCAAGCTGCTGGTTGGTGGAAAGAACATCACAGATCACACCAATGAGCAGCAGAAGATGCTGGAGATGAAAAGGCAGGAGATTGCTGAGCAGGTAAACCTGTGTGTTTATATTCTATATAAATATATATAGTATTAAGCGCAACATTTATATTTCTAACATTACAGTAAACTGCATTTTAATGTTAGATGGAGACTTTTCTTCCAATACCAAGTGCTCATTAATTTTTACCTATGTAACACATCTGCACTATGCACACTTAGGTTACAGTAAGCCTGTTTTAAAATGAGTAAGTCTACTTACATGTTAAAGAAAACATGTTTTCCTTGTATATTGATCGATATTTGTGTGGATCTGCTGCAACAGGAAACATTGACAAGGAGTTGCAGTATGAAATATTGAACATACTGAAGTTCAGGTGCAGTTTTCAACCAACAACAGGACTTCAGAAGTTAAAGTGAACCTGCTAAATAAATTCAGTGGGGCGAAAAAAATACAAAACCACCGCAAACAACACAGAGAGGTTGAGCCGGAAGGTGACATTTTGATGAATGCTTTCAGTCGCGCAGTGAGAGGGAGATACAGCAGCAGATGTTGATCCAGGACGAAGAGACGGTGGAGCTGAGGGAGACGTTCACTTCTCTGCAGCAGGAGGTGGAGGCCAAGACCAAGAAACTCAAGAAGGTAAAAGGTGCACAGGTGCTACATCTACATGTGATATTCAGACAGGAATACAGTAGACATGCTCATTGTCAGGAATACTGATTTTCACACACACATACACAACTTCCTCTTTTGTTCCTAATGTCAGTATATCCCTTTTTACCCCTTTGACCCCTGACCTGGATCCTAATCACCCCCTGCCTCGGACACACACGCTCCTTCCGGACACACACTTAAATCTCAGTACCTCAAGGTTTGTCCTGCCGTCCCCTTCCTCTTTGCTGGACGTCTCCCTCCTTCCCTCCCTCCGTCACTCTCTTATCACTTTCTTTTTTGGGGCCTCTTCACGCTTCCCATGCTAACCCTCTCAGTCTGTTTTCCCTTCCTTGTCAAATTTCTTAGGATCTCCCAGTAACTCACTCCTAAACCCCTCAGTGCAAACCCTAAAACGACACTCCGAACCTTGTGACCCTCCCCCTGCTCTTCTCGCTTCCCAACCCGTTGCACGACCAGCAGGACTAACCCCAAACAACAATGTGATTAATGATCTTGTGTTCTTTGCTCTCCTCCTAATGCCCTAACCCGTGCCACAAACCCTTTTCTCACTGCATGGTGCCATGGTGCATTGTGCCCGTGAAGCTCGGAGAAACTGTTGTGAAAACCTGGTTACTGCCTTTTGCAGTTGGAAGGGAGCAGTTGATAAAGGGGCTACAGTGTGATTGGTCAGCTTGGACTGATTGTGTTTCCTCCTACATGTCGCTAATGCTCAAGCTGAAGGAGATTACTGTTGCTGAAAACAACATTAAAGGCACCATGGGGAGTTTTTTGACCACTATTAATGCTATGCAGCAGTGTTTCCCTGTTTTTGTTTGCACACTTTTCCACTGACGTGCAGGTGGCGGTAATGCACCAGCACAGGCAGTGAAGAAGAAGAATGCTAGCTTGTGAACATGGATGTAAACAATGAAAGTTTGGTGAGAAACACTGAATGTAAACTGAATGTTTTTTTGCAGCTTCAAACATTTTGAAGGAAACACTCAGTAATCTTCTCCTCTTCAGTAACATTTAGCAAAGTCATCACTGCTTTAAAGAACACAACAACAAGAAATCGCAGTCATCAGTGCTCTGTTGTAAATGAATGATAGTTTGGATGGAAAGATGGTTTTGCAGAGGTGATGAAAGTCGACACTAAACTATAAATAAAAACCTTCACTGTAGGTGTCTGAAACGGGACTGCGCGTCGAGTACGAATCCAGCTTTTGTTCCATAAAAGTTTTAGGGAGTTATAGAAAACATTTATTTTAAAATGTTGTGGAATTCCCTTCAAATATCCAAATTCAAGCAAATCCCATTATGAGCCTTATTTTCTTGTAAGCTAATAAAAGAGTTTGTGCTCTCTCAGGCTAACTACACCGGGGCTAAAGTCAGGATTAGCCTACTTGTTTAAAGCCCATGCAGTCAGAGAGTGAACAGTGTGAAAGCTCTGGAGCAGAGAGAGGGAGGGCCGCCATGTTGCCGTGATCTTATTGGCTGCCCATTTCTCCAGACGCCAGTGCCTCCAGTGCTGTTTCCATGGGCAACCAAGCTGCAGCGACTACACTGCACTGGGCGACATCTCTCCTCCTCACCCCTTCTGTTTCTCTCTCTCCCTCCCTCTCTCCCTCTCTCTCGTAGCTGTACGCCAAGCTCCAGTGCATCAAAGCGGAGATCCAGGACGTGAACGACGAGCACGTGAGGAGCCGACAGGAGCTGGAACAAACTCAGAACGAGCTCACCAGAGAGCTCAAGTTCAAGTGAGTCGAAAGACAAACACCCAGGAGAGTCGGCAGAATCGTATGAATTCGTATGCATGCTTCAAAGGATTTTCATTATTGCAAACAATGAGATAACGGATCAAATCTGTAAGTGGGATCTTTTATTTAATCTGTGTATACAACAACTCAACAAGGCCTCATTTAATAGCATGATAAACCCTATTATACATATTTATAAGTTGCAGACATACAAGTACTAAAAGAACCAACTAGAAACTAGAAAGCACAAACTGCATGTTTTCACATGTTTCTCATTAGTTTCTCTTGTTTATATTAAACTTTGCCCAAATTGGCAAGTGAACTAATAATATCTGCTTCTTTAAATAATTATATTAACTGACCTAAAGTGCAAAGAGCTGCGGTGTTGAGGGGCATTTGTGGCTTTGTGTAAAACAATTCTTCTCTACATTTCTGCATCATATTCTGTGGAATAAATAGAACCAGGTGAGGCTCCTAAGTTGCAAATGAGACCTAAATATCAACCCTTCTTCTACACTTGTGTTGCTGTGTGTCGTGTACGTGCAGGTATCTGATCATAGAGAACTTCATCCCTCCAGAGGAGAAGAACAAGATCATGAACCGGCTGACCTTTGACCCCGAGGAGGATCAGTGGAAGTTTCAGCCTCTTGTTCCTGCTGAAAGGTCAGTGTGAGTTGTTAAGATGTTGCCGTTTGGGTCATCAGGGGGAAAATAATGGACTCAAAATGTGTTAAATTTGCATTGAGGGTTCACGACCTTTCGACCTTCCTGCTCTCTGTGTCGTCCACTCTTCTCCTTCTCTTGTCTCCTTCCTGTCATCCAAAGCAAATAAGCCTTTAACAGCGTTTAAACTGTCATGCACCACTGGAGAGAAAGCTCGATCCGATTTCTTTTGTGGAAGATATCTTGGCTGCAGCGATCCAATTTCTAATCAATACGTTTTTTGTTTCTCATTTAGTAAATCTTCACAGATGAAGAAAAGGCCGACATCTGCAGTCGGATACAAACGACCCATCAGCCAGTACGCCAGGGTTGCCATAGCGATGGGAGCTCACTCCAGATACAGGGTAGGTGGTGTGTGTGTGTGTGTGTGTTGAATAGAAATATGAGAAGAAACCACTTTAAAGGCTGAGCGTCCAGGACGTATTATCACTCTGCTGCTGCTGATGCAGAAATGATTTACAGGAATACTCCACCATGTGGAGCCTTTTGTGTATTAAAACATTGCCCCCTGTTGACTTGAAAGGCTAAAATCTTTTTAGATATTTCGTGGGAGCATTTGACACTGAAAAGATAGATTGTCAGAAGAATCTTCTTTTAATTCATCCGCTATTTCAACCACAAGGTCATCGTCAGGGCGTAATGACCTTGTGGTTGAAAGGTTGAACTGATAAAGTAATATTTGCATCTTGACTAATACTGTGCAACCAATATTTTACTTTATTGATAAAACATTAATGCACTTAAAAAATATATTACTTTACGCTGGAAAAAAGGGAATAAAACCTTTGTTTTAGTTCATATAAAGTTAAAAATGGTAATGGTTTTTTTAAGCAAGAAGCACAAAATGATTTTTAGAGACAATGACAGAACAAGCAGCACTAAAATGGCTGCATGAGGTGGGAAGCAATTATATACATATTAATCTGCAAAAATGGGTTTTAACATGAGATTTAAAAACAGACTCTGTGTTAGCCCACCTGATCTGAACGGAGCCGAGGAGCCGGTACAGCAAGTCATTTTTAACCTGAACAGCTAAATAAAGGCCCCAAACTGGTGATCCTGGGAGGCCTCTTAGGGCGATAAGGGGTTTACAAGTTCAATTATAAACTCCGGTGCTCGAGCAGGCAAAGCCTTGTGTTTGATAGTACTTAATTAATTCTAGAAGAGATTTGCAGCCGGTGTGATGAAGCCAAGATTGGTGTGATGTTCGAGAAACACCTTTGAATGAACCTTCACTAGAGAGCAAAGCAGGATTAAATAAGTGTGATCCTCTGTTTGTGTGTGTGTGTGTGTGTGTGTGTGTGTGTGTGTGTGTGTGTGTGCAGGCTGAGAACATCATGTTTCTGGAGCTCGACATGACTCCTCCAAACACCGCCTCACTGGATCGCTCAGCGGAGGCGGAGCCGAACCAAAGTCACTCTCTGGACAACTCGCCCACCAAGGAGAGAGGCGTCCGCAAGTCTCGATCCTGGTGAGCCTGTGTTTGAAGTTTAGTTTTCAGCTGTAGAAATACACTTCTTGATCATAATCATTCAAAAAAGTAAAAACCAAGGGATCAAAAATGTTAAGTCATGTTTATGTTGTATGATGTATCTGATTTTGTTAACTGTGAAATATCCAGCATTTGTCAGGCCAGTCATTATCAATATCAGCTGATATAATCAGATATTCTTTACACTCAAGGATCAATATTTGTATTGGTACTATCCAGGTTTTTTTAAATGATATTCAGTTGATGTCAGTGCACCATTTTACGTGTTGATGTTGTTTTGTATGTGGGGAACCTGCTTTTACTGGCCTGTATCTGACTAGTCTAAGTGGTTTAGACTCAATGCATCTCTAAACGGGATTATTCAGGATTAGCCACACCCTCTCTCTGCAGTCCTAATCTGATGGTTTATCTCTCATTTGCTCAGCAGCCTGTGTAATCTCTGTGTTGCTGGATAATCTTTTAACCTGTGTCTTAATTATATGTCAAGGCGGAGATTATATGTTATCTATATTTTTATTTTTATTTCTTGTTGTTGTTTTTCTTTTTCTGCAGGTGCCAGACCCCAAAATCCATCACTTCTTCCTCTTCTAATGTTTCCTTGGCAGCATGTCACACTGCCACACCCATGGCGGCACAGTAAAGCTTCAGCAAAAGGTTTTTTTTTATTGTTATTTATTTTATTCTTTCCTCTTCCTCTTTCGGCCAGTGAGACTAACAGCTGGGAACCACAAACACTTCCTGCTGAATTGTGAGCAGTTAATAAGGAAGTGATCCCCTGACAGGAAACTAAATTACCTGATGAACCTCGCAAACTCTGTAAAACTCCAGTTCCTCCTGTTCCTTCTGTTTTACGGATGTAAAGACCCAGCTTCTTCCCTGCATGTTGGCGACCATGAGCCTCGGATCATCCTCTTCAAACAACTGGCTGCAGTGCTGTACTGCCCAGACTGTTGTGTGTGTGTGTGTGTGTGTGTGTTTGTGTGTGTTGTCAGGGCTGTATGATTGTCTGTTTCTAATTGTGACCAATACAGATGTGAAAGCTCACAAACTGCTTGAATCGCCTGTAAGATATCGGTGTAGATATTTCATGTATTTGGGGATTTTCTCGGGGCAGGTTTGGTCTGTTCTGTTATCTGAGATTAAGAACTGAATCCATAGAGAGTTTATGTCCATATGTTGATGTAACATATATGACGTGTGTTGTTCTTGGTCAGATGACTCTGAAACCTGAATGATGACCTTCATCGTACCTGTTGTCTCGTGTTCTTCCTCCGCCCCTCCACAGTGTCTGATTTCAAAACTACGCCTTAAAATAATCTCATTAAATTGAAAATAGTGCGGCATGTCACACTTTTATATATTCATACCATTAAAATCACAAATCAGGACTCTTCAAATATATTGTTCTGGTCAAAAGTTAACTCTTTTAGTGTCCAAGGTTTATTAAATAATGGTAGCCACGGCAACAACACCACAGGACAAACGAGCGTGAAAATTCACCGTTGGCCACGAAAACAGTAGTTTGACCAAATAAAACATTCACTTACTAGCATTTTCTTGCCTTTTCTGGAACTGGATGGAGATTCAATGAGGAAGACCATGAAATGTGATTAAAAGCTCCCTCAAAAAACAGATTTAAACACAGCCAACTTTTCTTTTTCTTTTTGTAAATATGCCTTCTTACTCAATATTTAAAAAGTAATGGACTCATGGTGTTCTTTGCCTCCACCTCAAAGTTATTGTCATGCATCATGAGCGTGCTCGTGGAGGACCAAACCTGGGAACCAGCTAAAAATTTTCAAAAAATCAACAAAGAAAAACTATTTTTTTTGGAGTGATGATGACACATAAAGATATTTAAAAATGCTCACAGACTCCAAGGTTTTCCTGCAGTTGAATTAAACAATGTTTCATCAGACAAGGTGTCTTCATAAGGACACGACAGGGTATCAATCATTCATTCATCTGATGTCAGTCTACTGTGGGTTATACTTGTATGATGATGATGATGATGATGATGACAAGAGCTTCATCCCCACAGCTGCTACTTTAAGTATTCAGGTTCCAGGTCTTTCACATAACTTCAATACACACTGTTGAAGTCACGCGTTGTTTAGACAGCAGTCTGCAGTCAGGTGTGTCACAGTTTAGGGTCACACGGTTCGTTACTTGCTGGGGAGCAGACAGTGGGGGGTCAGGCTGACAAATTATCACTGTATTATTGATGCCAGAGATCCAGTTGCAGCTGAACCCCCTGCTGGGTGTAAGAGAGGACACACAGGTGTAGAAACAACATTTATTACCAAGGTGCTGCCCTACCTTGAGAACAAAATGGCACATGACCCACATATCAAACCATGGCTGTCAGTCCTGGGTTATTTTTAATAGTGTACTGCAACATGCTTATTCTGAACAATTATTTAAATTATTAATTCACATTATCTGAAAAATGATGAAAAATTTCTATCACAAGGTCCCAGAGACCAAGGTGACGCCTTGAAATCGCTTGTTTTGTCCTAAACCTTGAAGATTTGAATGATATAAAACAAAGAAAAGCAGCAAATCCTAAAATGAATATAAACAAAATGAGATGGAAAGAGCTGAAATGGCAAAAACACGTTATGTGGTACAAATTACAGTCAGATGCTTTAATTCTGTGTTAACCTACTTCCTCCACTGTCTCTACCATTTACAGATGCACACACTGAGTGTTTCTGTGTTTAGTCACCAGTATCCAGGTACATAATTGACCCAGTTTGTTATTTTAAAAAGAGTATGTGGCTTTAAATGTTTATGTCTGTGCTGTATATAATGTGAAGTTAAAATACATGCAGCTTTACCTTTAATCAAGTGAAGTGTTTCACTGTACATTGAGTATTTATGGAGGAAGATGGAAATGTATCTGGAAATGTTTTTAAGCATTAGAGGGTCTATTAGGCCACATATCAGGGTGCTTTTCATCAGACAACGACAAAAAAATACAGATATTTGAGCAGAAATGAGAAAAACAGCTCCTTTAAATGTTTCTCCCAGAATGCTGTTTATTTGCCCTGTTTAATGCAGCACCAGTCATCTCTACTGCATCAAAATATCAATAAATTACGATCAGTTTTTTAGGGTAGACAGGGATGCAAGGATGGACTGGGTTAAATCATTTAGGAACAAAGGTATGTTGCTATTTCCAGCCTTTTAATGTTGCTCATGTATTAACATTTTGTCATATTATAGTGAGTAAAATCATCCATGTACATCTCCCATCTGTGTCAGAGCTGTAAATATTGTATAAGTGTGTGTGTGTGTGTGTGTGTGTGTGTGTGAGGGCCGTGGGGGGCGGGGAGGAGGGAGGATGCCGATGGAAGAGGGGGGATGGACGGATGGATGCAGGAATCCAAAGACAATCAGGAAGTGAGAAACCGCTGTGGAGGAGGTGAATACTGAGCCTGTTTCCATGGTAACCTGCCAGTAAAGGGTGTTGGGATGGGGATGGGGGCTTTTGTGTGTCTATATGTATGTATGTATGTAACATGTTGGGCCAGTCGGGCTGACAAAAACGGAAAAAAGAAATCGAATAAAGACACTGTCACAGGCGCCGGCTGGTTGATCAGCCATGTTTAAACCCCAAGATTTGTTTCAGGTTATTGTGTGTATGTGTGTACACCCAATCAAGAGCACAAGCTTTTCCTCCTGTGGTCCACGTTACATGCAACATTTATGATCCAAAAATCACATTTAACCACAGGAGAGCTCTAAAACATAGTATCTAAGGAGGAAAGTATGGATTACAGATCAAGTAATGTTATGAGACTGCAAAATACCTTGTGTATAATATATATACAATAAAATATATTTAATACATGCACAAAAATTCTGTTTAGTTCAATACTTTAATGGAATAGCTACTTTCTGATCCCACAACAAGAAGTCATATAAAATGATCCCTTGCTAAGGCTCTAGATCCACACACACACAATATAGAGGTGAATCACAGGTGCCGGGGGGGGGGGGGCAGAGGGAGCTGGGAGAGGCCTTGAGGAGGGAGGGTGATGATCAAACTGCAGCCTTCAGTCAGTCATGCTTTGGGTGGTCTGCTTGGCTACTGTCTGCAGTGGAAAGCGATACTGAGAAAACTACCTGTTATCTGACACAATGGAGGGGAAACTGCTCATTTTCTGTAGTAAAATAACAGTGAAGTTATTTACCAAAAGTAAAAAGCCATTTGAGCTCCATCGCACTAAAATTAATACTTTTTTTTCCACTCAATTAAACGTGCCAGGTTTATTTGTTCATGACCCCATGAACCTCCACACACGCAACACTGGACAGAAAAAGGGGACGTGCCAATAAGCTGCTCATGAAGGAATAAATCATTACAACCATTTCACGTCTCCAGCTGCCTCCAGTCATGCAGTTTAACGCCTGGTTGTTGTGGGTTTGAGAAGCAATCAACACATTATTTATCATATTTTCTACCTGATAACAACCAATCTGTTCACATTTGGTGCTGCTAAATGGTTTAAGTTTGCACCCTTTATTGTAGAGGTTAAACATGAACTCAGGCTGCCATTAATTGTGGCAGAAGAGATTGATTTGGGCCACACAGAGTTAAAACATGTGCCTTCAGGTACAGCTAAAGTGTCAGATTAACTCACTGTAGATTTAATGCAGACTTTACATGCTAAATTATGAATGAATGCACGTCTGCTGGTACAAATAAAAGCTGGCGAGTGTGTGTTAAAGAGATCTGCAGTGCTGCTACAGTCAGAGTGGGAGCGTTAGATTCTACAATAATAATAAGTTGTTGAAAAATTGAATGAAAACTCTACATAAAAGAGTGAAACATCACAAATGCAGATGTTTTAATAAAGCGCACGATGGTGAACAGGGTGAGAATGAAAATGATGTGCGATGGCCTTCACAGTCTTCACATCTTCATCCATTTAACATTTTTGGATGTGTCCTTCTACGTCAAATCATTTAGGGAATATATTTTGAGAAGAATGATATTTCTCAAAAGCTTGTAGCTTTCAGGGTCTGGACTCATCTGAGGGCCGGAGATTCTCCCAGCATGCACTGGAGAAGAAGTCCGTTTCTGTACAGCCAAATAAACAGCAGCTTTTAGGATTATTATGCAGCTCCACCTGCTGGCAATGACAGACACACACACTCTTCATGCTTTACTTAGTAGAATGAATATTATTCATCAGCAGTGGTGGAAAGTCTACACTTTAAGGTATTTGTACTTAGGTATTTCCATTTTATAGATTATTAATACAAATTATAATCAACAAAATGAAATATTTTGATCATTATTATGGATTAAACTGCCCAGAAGTATATAAAGTAGTTAAACGCAGCTCCATCTTTCCCAGCCAGTAACATTAAAGTGATGTATACATTAATGCACCAATGATTATAATCCAATTATATCATATTTATTAGGGTAGAAATGGGCCATCCTGTATAATTAGTACTTGCTAATACTTTTGTACTTTTACTGAAGTAAAATTGTGAATGTGACTCTTTCTACAGTGTGGTATTGTTGCTTTTACATAGAAAATCTGAGTACTTCTTCCACCTCTGCTAATCAGTGATGCCCAAACGTCATATCAACAAATCAATTTGATTGAATCCTACATAAGTTCAACACTTAAAAAAATATGAAACAGAAACATAGTCACAGTAGATTAAGTAATACTTTTATTTCTTTTATTATTCCACTTCATTAAATTCAAATTTCAAAATAAAATTTGATGACATTACCTGGAAATGTTACATTGAGATTTCTGAAATTAGATGAATATGACACTTATAAGACAAACAACATCAATACATGGCACCTGTGGTTAATTCATGATTTTTCTAGGCATCACTCTGAAAGCACATACACATTTCTTCACTTTGAGTTGCTTTTACTGCCGAGCAGAGTAATCCAACAGAGGAACGTTATAGAAACCGGAAGGAAATTCACATGTGAGCTCCTCAACAGGACTCAGGAAGGTTACGTTGGTCTTGTTCAGCCAAGTCAAGAAGCTCCTCAGGTTCGGATCGCAGTGAAACCGGTTGGTTTTCAGGTCGAGGAAGCGGAGAGAGCGGAAAGCGGCGGGGTCAGGGGAGGCAATGAAGTTGTTGGAGAGGTTGAGTACTTTAAGACTTTTGGGTAAGACATCAGGCTGGAGGTAAGTCAAGGCGTTGGATGAGAGGTCCATCTCCACTACTGAGGTGAGACCCTTGAAAATGCCCTGAGGCAGAGACTGCAGCACGTTGAAGCTCAAGTTGAGACCACTGACATGTCCAAGATTGTCAAACAGATTCAGGCATCTCCCCTGAGACCAAACTGACTGCAGGGAGCTGCTGTGAAGATCCAGGCCTCGGAAACCAGTTGCTGGAACTTGACTGCTGAGCGTGCACCACCTGATTGTGTTTCCACCGTAGAAGAGATACTGGAGGCGTCTTAGTTTACTCAGAATGGTGTAAACATCCCCCAGGTTAGTTAATCTGTTGTCCTGGATGTTCAGATGAGTAATATTGATGGCAAACCGCGTGAGACTGCTCGCTGACGAGGCCGTCAACTTATTGTCATTCAACAGGAGATAATCTAAGCTGGGCAGGGATGCAGGGAAGCCGAGGTCTCGCAAAGAGTTTCCTGTTAGATATAATGCTTTCAAGTTGGGGAGTCCACTAAATGAGCCATAACCCAGCGCACCAATGTGATTGTAAGACAAGTCTAACATTCGCAGGTTTGTCAGAGAAGCAAAAGTGTAAGAATAGATTTCCCCTAGCAGGTTGTGTGACAGGTTGAGCATTTTTAAGTGTCCCTGAAGACCTTCAAAGGCATTTCTGTTTATCTGATTCACTCTGTTTTGGGAAAGGTCAATGACTGCGACTTCTTTCAGCGGACTAAAAACCCCCTGCTGCAACGCAAATATCCTGCTTTTCGACAGATCGAAAGTGCGGACTGAACTGTTCCTCAGGCCTTCAAACGTGCTGCGGTCTGGGTCCAGGAGGTTATTGAACGGAAATCCTCTACCCATGTGTCCTGACATCTTGATATGGGAGATCTTAGTCCCCTCAATGGCTCTGAAGAACTGCTTTGATTTACCCACACTAAACCCGTTGTTGGAGAGGTCGAGCGTCTGAAAGGACATCCCTCTGAAGGGATTCCCACAATTCTGCCAGTCAAAACCTTCACTAGACATGGCATTAAGGTAAATAGAGTCCAAGTTCAGTACATTGAAGTGCAGTCCCTGGAAACCAACCACATCAAACTCACATATTTTGTCCATTTTGTTCAGCTTGAGATTCAAATCTTTCAAATTAGTCATGTTTGCGAAGAACACTGAAGGCTGGAGTCTCCGTATCTGGTTACCAAAGAGGTTTAGAGTCTCTAAGGAGGACAGTGGCTCCAAATAGTTCTCCTTCAGTATGGACTCTTGAAGAAAACAGTAATCCAGCTGGAGATTTTGCAAACCAGACAGTCCCACAAAAGCCTGTGGCTCCAGTCGGAGGCCGACATTGAAGCCGAGCACCAGCCTCCTCAGGCGTCTTTGTCTGCTGAAGGCGTTGTTCCTGATCACAAGCGGCACATGCTGTTGTCCAAGGTCCAGCTCCTGCAGCTCCTTCAGGCCCAACAGGGAGGTGGAGTTGATCTCACTGATGTGGTTCATCTCCAGGTACAGGTGGGTGATGTGGGGAAGCAGAGGAGGAACCCAGCGGAGGTTCTGGAAGCCACAGTTGGCCACAGAGCCCGCTAAGAGGCATGATGGAAAACACCCTGGCACCTGCAAGTGCAAATTTAAAAAGGTTTTTAAAAAGGTGCACATTTTTTAAAGTGTCTGTTTGTTAGATTAAAATAGGTAAATGATCAGTTACCACTTAATGCTAATATATAATTACACGTTTTTAGTTAAGTGTTTTGTCTTGAGTGCTCCCACAAAACATTCTGCAAGCTTTAAACCAGAGACATGTCATTCTTCCTTTCCTTGATTATATATATTAGTCTATATAATGTACTAAAGCAATGTATTTTCAAATATGTTATTCTGTGTTGCCTTTTTAATGGAAGACTTGCTTACAGCTCATTCTTTAATACTTGATATTAAAGAATTCTTCTGTCTTGTGGCATGTAGAAAACAGTGATTATTCCTCTTTTGTGTCCTTCTGGATACAAAAAAGACAAATTCTTCTGTTAGAAATAATCTTCTCCACTGTATTTCTGCCCAAAGTACTTTCACTTGTCTGTCTTCCCAAACACTGCCAATCACTCTAAATTCATTTTGTGTTTGAGAAGGTGCTATAGAATATAAAATATTATATAAAATGTAAAATTAATTTCTATTTGGAGACTTGCATGTCATGTTACATTTCTATTATGGTATGTTTACCTACCTGTATGAAAACACAGATGACGACCACCTGAAGACCCAGCGTCCACATGTTCACGCTTCTTGCCAGAAGAAATCCAACTCTTCAAATGAGATAAAACAGTCTGTGTAATGTAAAAACCAGAGCTCTCTGTCTGCAGAGATTTCTGTTGGCTGCGCTTTTATCTCGAGTGCTTGCGTCAGTGGAGCTGGACATTGCATTGATCCTGCAGCGTAAACATGACACTGAACGGGATTTCCCTTAGTTTTTTTTTGCCAGGTTTACATAAAGATGTGAAGTACACTTGCATGTTTGCAGGCGTTGCTATGTACTGAATGTTTTGTTGTTGAGTATTGGGATTTTGCTGGTACATTGTTTTGCACATTTGGCTGTTTTTCAAAAATCTGATGTTGCCAGGTTTGTGTTGTGCAAGTTATGTCTAGATTTTTGGTTTCCAACATTGTAATCGAGATTTAAATGATGTTTTGAAGAGCTGTGAGGAATGTCAGCAAGAATGTACTTTTACAAGAGAATATGTAACAGTTTGCCATGAAAATGTGGAGATATTCACTTTTGTATTTCAGCTTCACCATAAATACCTGTTGCTATTAGGCTTTAAAAACACAATTTCTGTCAAGCCCTGACAGTTTTGATATAAAATATTACTTTATAATTTGTTTGTATGTTACTAGATGATCCTTTGACTTTAAGAAAGTTACTAATTTTACTTCCATTCTTATTATTGCTTTATATACCTCTTTTTTTTAAATCCTGCAGTGGATCAATAAAGGCTTATCTTATATAAGATATACAACATGTTTAATAACGGTCCTGTATAGACCAGCAACTGTATCACTTTAATGTCATGCAAGTGATGAAATCACACGTGAAATTCATTTACAGATTTAAGGGGAAACTGTTTTAGTCACAGGGTATGTTGGGAAACATTTCTTCTCGTGCGACTAATGTGCACAGTGTTTCAATAGTTGCATATTGTCTTCACTATTTACTTAAAGGGCTCTTCCTCTTTCAGATATCAAGACTTTCCAGGTTTCTTCATCACATGTTGAATACCATGTCCAGTACATTTCTGTTGCAGACCCAATTATATAGGCAAGTTTGGTATAGGTATTTCACTGTGACATGTAGTTATAGATTTGAGCTTGTCACCTGTTCTGTTGGAGAAGCTGTCCAGCTAAATGAATGTCCAAATCAGGCAGCATACTTACGATGTTCACTTTTCATTGTAATCTGCCTGTAACACTGCTCTGCAGGGGTGTGCGTGCAGCATGTGTGTAGCTGAATCACACAGGGCTGGTGAATTTCACAACCTCTGCAGAATGAAGCTTAGTCAAATACAATACAGAGAGACACACAGATGTTGACTGACACTGCAGCAGTAATGTTACAGCTTCCCCTAGTGAGGAATAGAGTACAATAGCTATTACTTACATTTCAGGCCTGGCAGGATTAGCTCATTTTGTGGCCAGTGTATATTCCTAAATGAAGTGGAATTTAACCAACTACTAAATAAAATCAAACGTGTCACATACATCATTATACAATATACTACACTGTGTAGTGAAATGGCACATTGCCATGCTCTGAGATTGTGCACAAATATTAACAAAATATATCAGCAAATTTTCAAGTAAAGTACAAGTATGTTGAAACTGCATACTATAATATTTGAGTGGGTGTAGCCTACCCGGTTACACTACACTGTAGTGAAGTATCCAACAGTGGAAGAAGTAGCCTACTCAGATGCTTTACTCAAGTAAAGGTAGCCTACCAATACAACCACGTAAAAGTACTCACTTAAAAGTAAAGGTCCTCCATTCATATTGTTATTTACAGTAAGTAAATGTACAAGTATCATCAGAAAAATGTACCTAAAGTATCAAAAGTAAAAGGACTCATGCAGTAAAATGTGTCGTGACTGATATATTACCTATTTGAGTAAATCTAGCCTACTTAGCTACTTGTAGTGTAGTAGTGGGAAGTATCCTCAAATTGAACTTAATTAGGATGGAAAAGTAACCTACTTTAGTGGCCTGAATGTAGGTTGTCTATTTTGATACTTCTCAACTTAGCAAGCTTTAAACGGCAGTTGAAATATCCGTTCATAGCATCTTCTCAAGGTGGTACTAAGTTTAAAACTAGCATAAAAATAGCTTTAAACTTGGTTCTTTCCGGGCGTAACCGTTACCATGTAACCGTTGCCATGGTGTTTAAGGGGGGAACGTTAACCGTTGGAAGTTATTAAAGCAACTGATAACAGATTATATTTCCTGTGTAAACCGACATCTTTCTTTTTTAGCATGAAAAAGAAGTTAGTTAGTGTAGAAACAGACTAAAACTGTACTATTGAATGTCAAGTACTGAAGTTGGTTTTGTGTCAGCAGCTCACTGTCACCGGGGAGGGGGCAGGACGGACCGAAGAGTGGAGTGACTTTCTTTCAAAAATAGTACGCTTCAGCAGCAACCCGTACAGCAGCAGCGGCGGGCGGGCACGGAGGGTGTGAAACATGGGGCTTTACGGAAAGAAATAACGGGACCGGGACGATATTATTTTTTATCAAAGGGGAGACCACAAGACACGGTGAAAAGAGGAAGCGGATATTTCAAGAGAGAAGAAACTGCCACACGTTTCAGTGTTGATGTTGGTATTTAGCCACGAATACCTGCCGAAAATAGTCCCGGTGAGTAGACCCTGTCTCGTATAGTTGTGTTAAGGGATATAGTAGTCACACAGACAAACGTTCAGGGTTTAGTTGATGTAAGTCTGACGTTCAATGTAAAATTTCAACCGAGTTTGGAGAGAGTGAGTTCAAGAACACATTCATTCGGGGGGGAACAAGGTGAACAGGGAGTTAAACTTTTCAACAATATGGCCGCTCAGATGTCACACAGCTTCCCAGAAGTAGGCAGAACTAACATGAGCTTTGACTCAAGTCTTTGAAATTCATGGGGTCTCAAAGTGTCCGCTGAAGACCGTTGAAATATTGTGCTTCAAAAATGTCTACCGCGCAGTGCCTCCATGTCTTGAGACGTCGTAGTAGACCGAAGTCATGCCCACTTTTCAAATCAAAACTACTGTTGGTGTTTTTTACTTGACGTAGTAGTTAAGTTCTCGTCTATGGGAGAAACGTTATTCCATTCAAAAATCTGCTCATTTTATGTTACCTGGCTTATCGCCAAATAAACAGGCTTTGTGGCACATACGTTAAAACGTTTTAGAAATCGTTAGTGTCCACTGTGAAATTCGGCACTATATGTTAAGTCTCTCTGACTTAACATATACATATAGGCTTAGTGCCATTCATGTATGTACAATTAAAGTGCAACAAGCTGAATGGAAACAGATGTAAGTTAACTAGTAAGACTGTTCTACTGAGGGTGCCAGTGTCACGTCTTGTAACATCATGTCATCTGACCAGCTGGGGGAAATGAAATGGTTCAATAAACCATAATGTGCTTTAATGAATCATTATATCTGACCTGTGTGTCAGCTGAAATGATTTACTAGTTAAAAAGTACACAGCTCTTTATTTATTCCTTTATTTTATCAGCAGCTACAGATCAACCAGTCAAAAATGGTCAAGTTCATTAAGTAACAATTATAGTACCATGTTAGAAACATCCAAACCCCTGGATCAAAAATAGTATTAGTGTGTTCTGCCGCTTTTTCCAAGCTGTTGCTCCCTGTGGAGGAAACAAAAAAAGGAATGACAGAGAGAGAGAGAGAGAGAGCGAGAGAGCGCACATTAACTGATGAGCTGTGTACCAAACTATCCCCTGAGGCCCTCCACTGTTTCCCTGGTAGATGCATATTGTGTACTTTAATTGAGCAGTGGGCGATTTGTTTACATCTTTAACAGGGCAAAATGAGATTAACCGCCCCACTTTTCCTGTCACTGACCACTCTGCACACGATGAACAGGTAGAAAAACGTATATGTGTGTTTTCTATTTTCCCCAAACAAGGTTTTAACAAGCTCAGTATTTACCTGCATCCTCGATGGTTTCTTCACGCCAGCCTCTACTTTAAAAACGTTTCATCTCAGTGTCTCCATATGGAAAGACTTTAGATGTTGATTTACTGTAGTGCTGATTGTGTTACTGTCTCCACGGTGGGTTGGGAGATAATAGCGTTGAGGGTGAAACCTATGATTAGAAGAACATTCCTATCCAGCCTCTAGTTCATATCATTTTTTTCAGAGTTAAATTATAGTGAAATATAGCATTTTGCACAGAGCAGCAGTTGCATGGCCTTGCAAAACTCCTGGGGATCTCAGAGCTCTTTACTCATTTACTGTTTGGTATGTTTGATGCCTCTGACTTCATGCTCAGATTGCTTTCAGTAGAGCAGTAAAATACAGTGTAATGACAGGCTAGTGAACCGAAGAGACCAGTTTTTGTCACTGATTAATAGTAAGTTTGTTTAGTAGCTTGTTTTGAATTCCTGCAATGGCTTTCTAAGGTCACTGATGCTACTATCTGATCATCGATCAGTACAAATACTTGGGTTATTGTTGCTACTGCACAAGAATAATATGACTGTATTAAAAAGTTCAAAGAAATGGATAAAAGTGAATCATTCAGGTCCATGTCTGCGACCTTGATTTAGAGGATTGTTGTGAGGGAGGGTTACGTTGAATTTGAGGTTCTTGGTCTTCCAATCCCTCAGATCTTTCATATAAACTTACAATCTTGTTGCACGTATTGTAAAGCATTTCAGGAGCGTCAAGCTGCAAGTTCAGTGCCCAATCTTTTTTGTTTCTCTTGCACTCTCTTCCTGTCTCTTTCACCATCTCAGTTTCTCACTCTTTACTTCCTGACAGATTCTGTGTACGTCTTGATTTCTCTCCGTGTTTCTTCACATCGTCACCTTCCGTTCGTAATGTGCGTCTCTCTTTCTCTATGCATCACTCTTACTCTCTTTATTCCATGGTCTGTCTGGACTCTCGCGTAATTGCGTTAAGATCGTGTGAATCCAGCTGCCTCGCCAAGTAAGCCTCTGTTTTAGGGTTTGTATAAACGTATAAGGACGTGAGAGGAGTCTGATGATAGGAAACTACATGCTATGTTCAGACCAGAAAGAGCTCTGTGTTACTGTAAAACAATGCTTCAGTTGCTGGTGAGATGATGAAACAGTCGATGAAGGTCGGTTTGAGTAACAGATCCAGGAATTTGCAGGCTTTTCAAATGCCAAATCAATTCAAAGTGGTTTAAGATACTACAAGGCAGGAAGTTACTACCCTGTCAACTGTGCCAAAGCCTGCTGTGCCAACGCTCATTCATTACCCATCGAAATGACTAAGAACAGTCGCGTTATTTCACGCGCTGCTACTGTCTGACAGAAGACTGGATACAGTCTTGAAGAGTTTAAAAACAAACTGGCATAGGGACACGTGTTTAGCATTTTCCCAGTTTGGGTACATCCGAATCACTCATAATCACCTTGAGTCCAGTTCTTGTGGAATATCCTTAGTGCCAGTTCAGCCTTGGTGTTCAGCCTTGTTCTATTTTAATCAGAAGAATCCCTCTTAGGTTAGGGTGGAATAGGAAGAGGTTATTTGGGGTTTTGGAACGAGGTTTTGGACCTATAAACACCTCTACATCAGACCCCACCACGTCTCAGAACGCGCTGTAACTTCTGGACCAGTCCTACAAACACTCATTGCATGCTAGCTGTCCATCTTAAAACGTGTAACCAGAGATGTGTTGCTTCTGTTTTTACCTGCCTGGTGACACCCCCGGGGTCGTGCCGGGTCAGGTGGGTTGTCTCTATGGCATCACGGGGATCAAAGGTCAGGAGTGAGGGACTGGAGAAGCAGGGGGAGGCTTTTGCTTTCGGTTCAACCTGCTTTTAATCGCTGCAGGTGAACGTGTTTCTCTGTGGAAAAGATTCTCCAAGAAAAGTTCAGATTTTTGTTTTTTATACAGGACTAAACCAACACACAGTCAACTGTTTTTAAGTTTGACCCCTTTATACTATGGCATTCAAAACTATACAGTGATATGGGTTTTCTTACATTACTGTATTCTTTGTTCTTAAGTTTGAGGATTTGCTTGATTTTTTCTTTTTCTTCTTAGAGCTCCTACAAATACTGATCTCCTACCTACCTTAGGCATGATTTGCAGCACCATGTTGGGATCAATTTAGGTTGTTAGGCCTCTAACAATCAACCACTGTTATATCAAATCAATGCATACACATTCAGTCAAACAAGTATCATGCCAAGGCCAGATTACATTGATTGGACCAAATCTGTTTTTCTGTAAAGAGACTAACTGCGTCCCGTGGAAAGCTCATCTAAAATATTCAATTTTCTTTATTTAAGACCAACTGACAGTTTATTTGGTCTTCATTGTGCCTAAAATGTTTCAGGACATTTGATACAGGGACAAACTGCTGGTAATGCAGTCAACTCTTCAAAATACATGAACTTCCAAGTTTAGTTCTAAAATGAATTTAGAAAGTTGCTGCAGAGTATTTGGAGGGATATTTGGGTCCAGCCAACAAACCTCTTCTGTTTCACGTGTTACAGTAAAGGTTAATTTAGAGCGTGTGTGTGTGTGTCTGTGTGTGTGTGTGTGTGTTGCACATGATATATATACAGTATGATGTTTTTATATATACATACACTGGTCAGGTCCTGTCAGGGGAGACAGTGAGAACAGCGAGCAGCTGCAAATGGTAATGTGGTCATGTGGCATGCATAGCGTGTGTGTGTGTGTGCACACGCGCAGAGGGTGGTAAACACCCTCTTACCCCTCTTTAGTACCCCCTCGCCTGCCTGACGCCCGTTGCTGTATTGGTGTCATTGCTGTATTGCGTCTTCTGTCCAGCAGTACTTTAGTTTGGATTCACCTGCACAACGCAGCGGTGAGTCAAGTGTGGGTGTAGATACAGGATGTTGTCTTTTGGCAACACAAGTTTGCCTGAAGTTTGCAAGTTTTACACTGTCTGAGAGGAACTGATTCATAAGAACAGGTGTGTGTGTGTGTGTGTGTTTAAGAAAGAGAGTGGGGTTGAAAGAGATGGTGTGTTTGTTTTCATGACCATTTGCCTTTTTCCGGTGTTGGGCCTACATAAGCGTAAGCACTGGTCTGATGAGATTCTGTAGAGAGATAGAGAGTGTGTGTGTGTGTGTGTGTGTGTGTGTGTGTGCGCGTGCACACTGTTTGGGTGGTCTGCACTGATGCGACCTCCGTCTTGCACACACAAACAACCTGTAGTGAGAAGAGAGAGGAAGTGAATGAACATAATATTTACATCATGCAGTCATGCATGATTACTTGAGTATATGTGCATGTGCAGTACTTATGTAAAGGGCTGCACCTATAGATTATCATTAGATTTTCATTATCGGTTAATCTATGGATTTTCATTTAATTAATTGATTAATCATTTAGACTATTAAATGCTATAAATTAGTGACAAATAGCCCATTACTATTTCCCAGAGGACACATCTTTAACTAGAGTTTTCTGTCACACCGATACAAAACACCAAAATCTCACATTTTGAAAAGGCAATTGTGCTTGATAAATAATTAAGAGATTCATTTTGTCTACCAATTGATTAATCAACTAATTGTTTCAGCCCCACTTTTGTATGACAGCACCGTAGACTCACCTTTTTATTAAAAAAGAATTTGATCTTAGTTTGTTCAAGAAAATATGCCAAACTGCTGATCAGATTTAAAATAAACATATAAAGACATATAAGCTATATTAAAAACAACTGAATAATGGACACATTTTGGTCAGTGCTGTGTCTGAGCCATCAAGTGATGATGCTGGTGGACATTTTTGAAAATACAGCAGAAAATCCAAGGACATGGTTGATGTTCAGTGTGGTGATCAAGATCACGTGGCATTTGTGGTTGGTAACCAGACGTAAACAGGAAGATCACATTCTTGTATTTGATGCACCTTGTATTTTGACACTCAACATGTCCGGTGGTGATAATGTGATAGCAAACATTTAATGCTTTTAGTTTTTTTATGTTTGTTGCTGCTGTCTGCATGAATCCAGCTTCGTTAATGTAAAGGTCTTGCACAGAAATATTATGCAAGTGCAGAAATATCCCATGTTTTGGGCTCATTGTATCCATGGGGCTTGAGACAGTAATTTGATTGTCTGTTGTGGGAGGATTGCTGACTCTGCTGCAGTGAGAGCTTGTCGAACAGATCCTAATGATATGTCAGTTTGTTGAAACCATTATATTTCTTATATTTAGTTTTGTTGACACTTGGCAGCTGTTCAACATTTGCTGCCTTTTTATATATTTTTCAGCAGGTAGCTTTTTATAAAGTAATGGATGGCATTATTTACAAAAAAGTCGTGGCATGTGCTTAAAAAATAAAGAATATATTCAGTGTGTTCAATTGATTCACTTTACAATGTGAATAACATTTAATGATCCACAAATGTGTAAAACAGTAACATGAAAGGGGAGCTTGACTGTGGCATTAGTAGAGTGAATACTTTGTGCTACATCGCAGTCTGATAACATCAGACTATCAGTTGTGATAGCTGATATGAAACATTATCAGTTTAAAGCTCTTTAAATCAGAGCAGCCTGCCATAACTGACAGGGAAACTGAATATAGACAGATAAAAAGGGAATATAAAATCATGTTGTTAAGGTGAGCTACAATCAGGGAGGATCCTTCCTCATATCACTGCTGACCAGAATCTATTTATAACATAATATAAAGACAGATTTGTTTTTGATGTCTAATGAGTGCATGGAGAAGTAGGAGCGTGGGGTGGAGTTTATTAGAGCCTTTGACATTATTGTCCGCAGAGTGAAAAGACTTTTCAAATTGCCTTTCTCTTCTCTCTGTGTCTCTCTGATAGACGTCCTTTATTGAGGCTCCTCTATCCTGTGTGACCCCCTGACACGAAGAGGTATGACCACACACACACACACTCACACACATGCACACACCGTCTACATGGGGATTCAGAAGCACTGTAAATGTAGTCACATTTTAGGATTGAACTATGTTAATGTTGGACTCTGTCTTAGTTAGTGGAAGACTGAGAGTGCATCCTCTGCTTCAGTGTGTGTATTCAGGGCAGCATGTGTTGTTTGTGTGTTTGTTTCCGTGAAGCTCAGCAAATGTCAGCCATAATAAAACACCATGGTGCAACAGCAGTGTGCATCGCCACCCACACAAAGTAGAAAAGCAACACACATGCAGTCAGCTGTATGTACCGCTCCACGTCCTGTTCTCTTTCTTCTCTCCACCTTCGTACTTCACTTTGTAGAGCTGAACTGCTAAAGACAAGACTTTAACCAACAAAAATAAAAGAAGATTTACTGTTCATCTGTTCACTGCTCATGATGAATAGTAATATCTTTGTCAATCTCTTAACTTTTCATCTAGCGCCACCATCAGGTCAAAAGTTGTATTTGTCAAACACCTGCAAAGTAATGACATCCCCATCAGCCTCAGCAGTACAATGTGTTTAAGTCTAATTAGCAAATGTTAGCATTCTTACACGCTAAACTAAGATGGTGAGCATGGGAAATTTTATATCTGCTAAACATCATCATATTAACATTGTCATTGTAAGCATGTTAGCTTGCTGATGTTAGCATTTAGCTCAAAGTACAGCAGTTAAATTAAATACCTCACTTTTTTATTTTTTATTTATACTTTGTCATTATCCTGTTAAGAGGAGAATAAGAGAAGATCCAACCGTAAGTCTTACAAAAAGGGTAGAAAACATAGTCTCCCAGCAAGTAATAGAATATCTTTATTGGGATTATACGATAACTAGCAAGGATTTTATCCTTTTTAAAACTTTATGGTAAAAATAAAGTTAGTGTAAGCCTAAAAGTGCTTCAGCATGATGTTTTATGTTTACCTATTATCACCTACAAGATTTCACTCAGCCCATAGTTTTTTGTTTGGAGTGAATTTTGGCTGTAGGTCATTTATGAAGCCATTTATGGACGTCACTTTCTACAAAAATATTTGGACCTATTTCCTGTGACATACCTTTGTACTTTGACCCAGTGATTTGGGAAGACGGCAGCCAAGCTGTTACTGGCCCTCTGACAAAGTTGGGGGGGGATTGTGGGAAGGCTAATTATATCTAAGATGGGCTAAAGCTTTCAGAGTTAAAATAAGAAGCAAACCTCATAGACCAAATGTTCCTCCATGTCAGTTAAACACAGACAGACAGACAGACAGACAGACAGACAGACAGACAGACATGGTGTGGTTATCACCAAGGCCAGGCTGGAAATAACAATTTACCCACCATGGGAGTTGAGTGTGGTAACTGGTGAGACTTTGGGAAACACTCATAGCTCTTTTCTGGCTCATGTAACATCCAATCCAAAGAGCTCTCCAGTGAAGCCATAATGAGCGTCAATAAAACCTTCAGCCGCAAGCTTTTCATTGACTCGCACACATCCACCTGTTCAGCTGCCTTCCTTTTATAGCTGGCTGTCTTTTTTAAAGGAATAGCTCAGTATTTTGGGAAACATGCCTATTTTCTACAGCTGGTTAGCTTAGCTTAGCAGAACTACTGGAGACAGGGAAACAGCTAGCCTTGTTCTGTCCACCAGTATTCTAAAGCACACAAATGAATACATTAAATATTGTGTTCAGTCCATACCAAATAAATTAAGCACAAAAGGCTAATTTTGCCCTTTTACAGGTTATCGAGCTGTTCATCTAGCTCTCCGCAAAAGAGCTAATAAGAATATTTCCTAAATGTTGAACTATTGCTTTAACACTTCATCATCTTATTCAAGGACATCTTCATAATTGAGCACAGTGTTTGCAGGAGGACACAGACTCTCGACCAAGACCAGCTCCATTGGGCTCAGCCATCTGTGACTACTTTGAGAATTGATTAATTGTTAAGGTTATTTTTTTGAAGAAGAAAAAAAAGGTCAGAAATATTAACCAAATAAAAATATTTAATGGTTACAGCTTCTTAAGGAAGCTGCAAGGATTTGCTGTTTTACTCGTTCTTATGTGACTGTAAAGTGAATATCTTTGTCATTTGTCCTGTTCGTTAGACAAAACAATTTGACAACAGCACCTCAGGCTTTAGTGGGCTATGATAGGCATTTTTACTATTTCCTGACACTTGAAAGAGAAAATAATGAATCGAGAAAGTAATCTGAAGATGAATAGTTGCAGCACTAAAGGTATGATCTACAAAACCGAAAAACAAAAGGGAAGTGAGCTTATTTGTAAAGCACCAGACAATAAAGACAATGTAATGAGGCCTTCTTTCTTCCTTGTGTCAGAAAACAGCTGGCCAATCAGAACTGCATTATATAAAATATATGTCCAAAAGTAAGAGACAACTTCTTCTCTTTATTAAAGTACCTGAATGCACCTTTACCTGCTGTCCAAAGCTCCTGATGTATCCTGTCCTTTTATGGAACATCATTTTGAAATTGTGGTCACTTACAGTCTACCCGACATGTCCTCTGATGAAGGTTGTCTCGTGAGGTCTAGTGTCTTACTCAAGTGCACTTTAACGCAGCGGCGTGACTGTCACTGTATTTCTTTGAGAGAGGACATTTGGGTCAGAAGAATGAAAGTTACGCTTGAATACATGGTGCCAACGTCCTCTAGAGAGAGAGAGAGAGAGAGAGAGAGTGTGTGTGTGTGTGTGTGCGCGCGCGCGTTGTGTGAGAAAAAAACCAATGAAACTGCTATATAAAGATGTATGGGAATGTGAGAGAGTGTTTCTCTCTGAAAGAGAGAAAGCGAGAGAAAGAGTGACTAAAAGAAAGGAGGAATCCTTTTGTCTGGATGAAGCATGAAGTCTCCAGGGAAGCTTTCAAATCCTCTCTGGAATGTGTGTGTGTGTGTGTGTGTGTGTGTGTGTGTGTGTGTGTGTGTGTGTGTGTGTGTGTGTGTGCGCGCAGAAAATGTGTGTGTCCTGTTTGGCTTGTCACCACATTTATACAAGGAATGCAGATATTTGTGTGTGTGTGTGTGTGTTTCAGTTTTATGGTGTAGTATAACTGTTACCATGGTGACTGATATCCACTGGTGATTTCTGTGTCACCTGACAGCAGTGGTTGACCGCTATCTTTCTCACTTTTCTTTCTTTCTTTTTGTTACAGCCACCTCTCCCTCTCCCTCTCCCTCTTTCTCTCCGTACCCTTGTTAAGTTGCCTCAATGCCAGTCTACAGATCAGGTTTCATCAGCTGCTCTCATTAATGTGTTTATTTACCAAGCACTCAACTCGTCCTCTGGTGGTCCTGAATTTGACTCTGAGCCCGCCTCTAGTTAGTGTGTGTGTGTGTGTGTGTGTGTGTGTGTGGTCGGGGGTCGGTATGCATACAACACACCTGTTACAGTTAAACAGTGCCTCATTTGTCAGTATCATGGTTGTCTTTTCTATCCGTTCAGTCACTTAGGAGGTTCCTGTCTTAGGTTTATCTGACTTTTAAGTCCCTTTTCAAAATGTTGAACAAATCACATCCACCGGAAACATGGAGAACATTTCAAGAATTGATTGCTGTTGATCTTTGATGTCTTTGGGAATCATATTTCCTGCAAAAGAACAAAAATGAGTCAACACCAAACAATGCTCATATAGTGACAACGCAGATGGGAGACACAAGATGGGGACTGCAGATGAAAATAAGGTTTAAGCTATTCTGGTACTAATACACAAATTAGTAACAGTTACTTTAAATATTTAGAATTTTACAAATAAATAAAATAAAATATAATAATGATATCAACTGCATAAGCAGATCTGACCTCTCCAGAGGTCCACACAAATGTTTTGAGCTGAAATTGTCATTTTTTTGTCATCATTATTTATTTGACCAAGAAAACAACAAAAAAAGCAACAATCTTTTCCACCTCACTGGAGCACAAAAATGTTTTTCACTACTTGGATGGAAATCCCGGTGCTGAGCTTCCCTGCTGTATGTGTTTTGTGCAGGATGGTGATGGAGGAGCGTGGGCAGAGAGACGGAGAGAGGGGGACTCCAGCGACAGCAGGAGCAGAGGGGAGACAGATCTTCATGGAGCTTGGTGAGTGACCTTCGACCCCAAATATAAGCCTCTGAATGGTGCCCAGGACAAACCTCTCTTCTTTTTTTTTTTTAACCCTTTGGCATTCATTTGCTTGTCTGTGATTTAGTTTTTCACACTCCATCAAAAGCACTCTGAGGAAAGGAAGTTCATTCTGAGCTGCTGCAGTCTTGTTTTTTCTCCATTACAGATACATAATGACCCAGCAGAGCTTCTAAACGTCTTCTTCTTTCCTTCACAGGGGAGCAGAACTTCGATGCCATTTGTCTCTCTACATATCGAACAGCCTGCAAGCTCAGGTTCATACAGAAGAGATGCAACTGTAAGTCAACCCTGGTCTCCTTCAGCATTTACAATATTAGTTATCAAGAGAATGACATGAAAGACAGATTTTTAGTCTGTTGCTTGAAATGACTATTCATCATGGCTTTCTAGTTCAACACTTTAAAATTGTTTTAGCTTAAGAAAAAAGGGAAATGTTTTAAAATCTATACGTACAACACTTGTTGTGGTTGCTGCTGCTTGAGTTTTGAGTTTAATTGCTCTTGAAAATGTGTGTGCAGAGATCACTGACTTGACTCCTCTCATTGCAGTGCACCTGATCGACATATACAACGTGATCGAGGCGGTGCGGGACGCTGGTCTGAACGCCGTTGAGCTGAACGCCGGCATCTCTGTGACCAGACTGGAGAACCTGGTGTCCTCCCTGTTCAACCAGCTCAGCAAGCGTCTGCCCACCACGCACACCATCAACCCGCGAGAGAGCACCGTCCTGTTGGTCGAATTCTTACTGGCCACCATTGATAGGTGACTACAGAGAAGAAGAAGAACAATTGTGTTTTTGGATGCTCACCTTTTGCACCATAACACATTGTCAAACCCATATCCACCATGTGATAACTTCACATGTAGTTTGTTTGTAAAAGTGAGGGTGACACAGTGTACTCCACTATATTGTCATGTGTGTTTGTGCGTTTGTTTCAGTGAGCCTGACAGCCGTCTGACGGTGCTCTCTGTGAAGGCGATGCTGGCCACACTGTGCGGAGGGAAACTGGTAGACAAACTCCGCTGTGAGTACCAGTCGATACCAACACGGCTGACATGGAATCTGTTCAGCTCAGTGATCTCATATTACCAAGAAAATGGGCGTGAACTTACTAAGTTCACATGTAGGCTTTGGGTGTAAACAGAGATAGAAATAGTGACGATGATAGCATGACAGGAGCAAGAGTACCAATGTTCTTTGCATGTTTTTATGTTAGTATATAGTTTAGTTTCAGTATAGACAGAGCACTTTAATCAACATGTATTAATATGTACATATGCATACGTTAGCATGATTTTGCTGCTGCTTGGTAGAATGTTAAATCGTTGGTGTGTGTTGCTGGCTGAGGTGCACACTGCAAGGTTTGAATTTTCCATTTGTCATCATTCGTTTCAGAGGGCGAGCTGCACAGTTTCTTCAGCAGCCTGGGACATATTACCATAAATCTTACCCACTGCATTCTTACTGCATTTATGTCTAATAACTCAGTCTTTTAGTGGGAATTTCTGCATGTACGGAGATCTATACAGTTCATGTCACATATGTGTCGCCTTGTGGAAAATGCAGTGCTGCTATTGGCAGTTAAATTTGCATGTTAATTTACCTGCTTTATTTATGATGTGTGGACAGGAATGTGTTCATAAATGCATTCAATGAAATACTTGAATTCAATGCTTTTCCTAATTGTGTGTGTGTGTGTGTGTGTGTGTGTGTGTGTGTGTGTGTGTGTGTGTGTGTGTGTGTGTGTGTGTGTGTGTGTGTGTGTGTGTGTGTGTGTG
>JAVQJD010091340.1:0-19336 GCA_036023655.1 Nannoperca australis
GAGGATTCTTTGACGAAAGCAAAGTTTGATGTAAAAAAAATCTTATTTCAAATACAAATCATTATTTCTAACCTTGTCAATGTCTTGACTCTATTTTCTATTCATTTCACAACGTATGCTGGTGAATAAGTGTGACTTTTCATGGAAAACACAAAATTGTTTGGGTGACCCCAAACTTTTGAACGGTAGTGTACATTATGGCACATTATGTTAAATTGCAGATCTAAAACAGACACAAACAGAACCTCCTGGACACGTTCCATATTAGACAGACAGCCAGAACAGGACTAACATACAGTGTCCCACACACACACACACACACACACACACACACACACACACACTCTTAGCACATATTGATTGTTACACACACTCTGACCGTCACTCTTACCGTGGAAGGGAGCTGTACTGCCGCTGTGCCTGGGCGAACGAGTCTCTCTCCTCCTGTCTCTGTCTTTGCATCTGAACCTCGACCGACACCGAGTGGCGACCCGGCTGGCTGTACCCGCCGGGACCGTTGCTGCTGGTGTTCGACTGAAAAAACAGCAAAGATGGCAGCTGGGTTAAATCTGACGTCCCCATCGTGAGCCTCATCTTTCCATCTATCTGCTTTTATTTGACAATAATCCAAAGTGAAATGTTCACTGGCTGCAAAAATGTGATTGTGTGTATTTCAATTCAATATTATTTTATTGCAAACATTTCAAAAAATGTCTTGTTCGAGGGCCAATTAAGAAATATAATACACATCACATGAAGTGGGTCATAGTTCACTTTCCCACTGACTGAGACCACCTTTATAATACTCATATTGGTATGATGTCTTAACATCTGAATCCATTCTTAAAGGGTTGGACTTGGATTCTTAAAGTAATGTGGACAATGATTCTGGAAAGACACGTATTCTATTATTTAATATTTTAAATAGAATTTTGCCTTTTCACGATAATACTGCCTCATTGTGGCTTTAAGAGAAACAAAACAGTCGTCTGCAGAAGAAATGTGGTGAAGCAGACACTTGTTTCATCAGAACTGCTCGTTCTCTGTAGAGATGAGTCGGCTCTGGAACTGCTGGAAGTTTTACAGAGTTAAATAAATACTCGTGACTTCTGTGTTCAGTTAAACATTCATGATGTTGAACTGCCTGTAGCACTAATAAAGTAGTTTTATGAGAATTAAGCAGATAAGTCTATTTTATGTAAAACATATTTTATGCTGTCATTTATAATAACCTCTCATTAAGATCACACAATTACATTCACAGCTACATCCCATCACACAAACATTACGTTTCATGTATAAACTGTTATACTAAATAAAACTATTTTCTCATTTATCCACTCCAGTTATGGTGATTTTCAACCTGTGTTCTTGCTTAAATTGCAGGATCTGTGGGTTGAAATCAGTCTGTTTAAACAATTATCCATTTATCATAATGAAATAAAATCAAAAATCTCATATCACTAAATGAACTGGTGAACACATGCATCCATCAGTTCAAACTCAAAGCACGAAAATGACCACGACTGGAGTCAATGTTTCCACACAGTAGCCCAATAAAACTCTGACACAGGATACCTCGCAGAATCTCCCGCTGCCCCCCTCCCCACGCCAACAAGTCCAAACCGCAGACACTTACCAGCAGTTAGTCGGGCAGACAGAACTCGTCTCTCCTCAGGTCAAAATGAAGGTGAAACACAGACAGACAGAGGGAGGAGGAGTGAGGGAGGGGTCATGCTGGAGACTCAGAGCAGGGGTGCAGTGATGACAAGGTGGATGTTAGTGGGTGTTAATGAAAAAGACAACAGACAGTCCTCCCGCCCAAACAGCCATAGACAAACACCTCCTGTGCAGGTTATCAGGCATCACGACACTTATAAGTGTATACTTGCATACACACAAATAAAATAGACTAATGCATCTCTAATTCACCGTAGGCCCAAAGGGGTTCAGTATCCTTGAAACAAAGTAGTTTGTACAATGTTTTCCCAACCATGTCTAATGTCTGCATCCCATTTTCCCTGATCTTTCTCCAGGAGCTCTATGTCGTAGGTCATCGTAGTCTCCCAGAACTCAGTTTAAATGGGGATAATGGCACACTCTCTGTGTTACACATGGAAAGAGATAGAACTGGTTGTGAGCTTGGGAGAGAAGTTCAAATCCTTTCTCACCTCTGTACATGTGGCTCATTTCTGGGTAAAGTGGGTGTGATGGACGGATTTGTCAGGTTCAGAAAGGTACAAAACTTCAGAAGTTGGAAAAGTGTGGGACGAGGTATTTGATAAGTCCTCGTTTGAAGCATATTCACCCCTTAAGCCTTATCTCAACCACCATCACTATGCGCCTGACCTTTGCCCTTACCCTTAACCTAAAGAGACTTTAAAACATGAGGGATATCATAACCAAGAGAACGAGTCTCCACCCCACATGTCAACTTCAACATGTGAGGATTCACATGCCTTGCCTAAAGCCTTTGTAAGGTCCTCACAAAGATAGAAGTTCAAGAGTGTGCACATACACACAAAGTATACACTAATATGTCTCTAGGCAGCAGAGCACCACCTCATGGTCCAGCCCACACTTGTACCACAACTCCTACCGCTCCTCCGATGTTCATTAGCGGTGTGGGTTCAATAATTGTGTAGTAACACAAAGCCAATCTAATTACTTTTATGGCTGTGCAAAGTATCGAGAGTCTGGCGGGAGCACTGTGGACATCAGTTGGTGGGGAGGCCATAAAACGATTAAGAGTCCTAAAGAGACACTCCCCTTTAAACCAAATGAAGTCGAGGCAATCATCTCTGGAACGGACTGGCATTGCCTTGCTGCTCGGTCGCCAATAAGGATAGGCTGGCATATAACTGAGGGAGGTGTGAGCACCTACGCAACCCTTATTCCATAACTGAATAGAAAATGACACGTGGGTAAATTACAGTCCCAGTATTTTTCCCTTGAGCGGTTTAGGAGAGAATATTCCTACAGTAGGAATATGTTGAATCTTCTGCCTGAACACAGCGACTGTAGAGGGGAGCGGGAAAATACCCTCAAGGAATCCAGATAATAGCAGTATTAAATGTTACAGTAAAATACAAGAGGCAATATTATGCCCCTTCTAAACCCCCAGCATCAAGTGAATGAACGCCTCTTTTCCCATAGTGGTATAAATGAGTGCAATAAAGCTGGCGCAGGGCTGCTGGGAGAGCGGGCATCAGTCATCCTGATGGAATTAGACCGTGCTACCCACAATCCTCCCATGCTTCCCCAACTGTGCTATATAAAAATACTGTGGCTAAATAAGGACGGCTAAGAAAACAGCTTGTGTTAATAGCAACTAATCTCTATTTTTAAGATGATCGGGTAATCGTTTAGTCAAAAGAAATAAGTAAAGATATTCCATTCACAAAGATACAAAACAGAGAAAAGCAACTCATCTTTACAAGAGAGAGTCTGGAACCAGGAGAAATGACTCAATGATAATCAAAACTGTTGTCGATGGTGACTTCCCTATAGAGGGAACTAAACGATTATTTGACCCACCATTTCAGCACTAAAGTGGAAACAATCCATAAAAAAATAGCATATAAATGTAAGCAGTATCTCATGCGCAGCGCTGTCCTGGCACAGACTGTAAGTGGGGCAGTTGTCGGTGAATTAAGAAAAAGGACACCGGCTCCTTGAGGTTTGCAGCACATCACTCAGATGAAGCAACAAAATGTAATCTATGCATGGTGGGAGGTAAGTGAATTTCAAAGGCACATTCTCCTGTTTTCCACACGGCCCACCAGTATGGTCAGGGCATGAGTCTAATAACACTGGCTTTATTAAATATTTGGGAGTATCAAATGTTAGAATTGAATGAATCTTCTGTCAGATTTGGAGTCTTCTTTATTGATTCTTTGATGAGTTAGCTTTTGATTTCAAGCATCATTTTTCTTGTACGGCTGCTTGTGCTTATGTACCGGTACCAAAATTCAGTTGAGCAAAACAAAAGTCAAATAACAGCAGTGAGTTTCTTGTATGTAAAATGGTTTTCAGGGATTTCCAAAATTCACATGATTATATAAAAAACCCTTAAATGTTCAAAAGCTCTCTTTGGAAGCCAGAGGAATCCGTAGCTTTTAGAGCGTGGGTTACCTAATACTGAGTTTCCATGGGAAAATGAGACTTGCGACAACAGCTAAAGCGCTGCATTTGACGTAAACAAACATAATGCTGCAGTATTGTTGGGCTTTTTAATTGAGAGCATGCACTGTTGTTTAGAGACAAAGGGAGAAGTGACCTGCGCTCTTCTTTCCCACACGCTCCTGCTTTTCCGTACAATGCCGGCTGGAATGTGCGCCACTCCGTCGAACCCATTAAGACGCATGACTCTGGTTAATACTGCCGAATGCAAAACTATACCATTTTTATTGGATTTATCAGATAGAAAAGAAAGGCCAGAGCACAGATCATTTAGTTTGTGAGCTGTCACTTTATCATTTAATTTCAATTATAAATCAGAAGACCAAATTCTCCCATTGCACATCAAAGACTGGGCAAAGCTACAGTGGGAAAATGTAGTGTAGAGTTCATACAGAAATATACAAAAACACAGCTGTGTGTGCAAAAGGTCCTTGTATAGAAACAACCATCAAGGACTATCTATATGATTTGTTGTAATTTACAGCTCACCTAGTGTCTAGTTTAGGGACAACACACATTTGTGCTACTTTCCACCATATCCTGTATAAATTATAACTGTGTCTGTATTAGAATATGTTGTGATAGAATATGTGTGAAATCAAAACAATGCGTGTCATCCCAAACTAGATAAATGAATGTGCTGAAAATGACTCGTTTAGTGTGAAAAACAACAATAAAATACACATTACACAGAGATGCTACCAATTAGAAAAAAGTAGTAAAATCTTATCTTCAAGATTAAAAATTTGCTGCAGCTGACTGTTCATATAATCATACTGTGTTATTCAAAATCATGTAAAAACCAAGTACACTTAAGTTGCGGTGCAAGGAAGCAGGAAGGACTAAAATAAATACTAAAAATATGACAAGCAATTTCATCACTCCAAAAAACTTTGAAGGCGTTCAGATTTTGTTTGCTTACAATAACCCCACGTTTCTTCAGGATGCACTAATTATCCCCCTTCCTAACCAGTGAAGCTGTTTTAAATTAATGCCAGTTCAAATGTACATGTCAAAAAGGCACAGTGACAACAAAAGGCTTACAAATGAGACCCCCGTACACAGAAACAATGTGAAGACAAACCCAGAGTCCATGAGGTGGTGGGCGGGTCCAAGTGCATGACTGACAGACAGAAACAGGGACGATGGATGAGCAGAGTAGGTTGTGACAGGTGGGTGGGGGTTAGTGATGGTTGCTTCAGGAGGTGTGCAAACTCCTGCATGCAGGTGGTTGAACATTTGAGGGTGAGGGGTGTTAGCATTAGCCCAATTAGCCAGGAAGGCCCACGGAGGTTAATGGTAATCCTAAGGTGGGGAAGGGGGATTTCATCAGTCTTGTTCATGGTGGGTAGTAGTGGGGTTAGTGATGCTTAACACCATACTCCAGTTAGCCACAGGTACTGTCTGTGCTAACACTGTTAGCATTTCTCCTCAGGCTAGCATGTCCAGAGTGTTGGTCTGGTAGATGTTGTTTCTTGACATTAACAGTCATGCAGTCTAGCCATCTTCTTCAGCCAACAGCCGACTGGAGTTACAGGCTCCATTTCAGACACTCACCCAGGGCTGCTCGAAGCTGTAGGTCCTCCTGCGGTCGTCGGGGTCGTCCGGGACGATCTGGGACTGCTGGAACTCTTGCCTCAGCCTCTGTATCCGGTCGTGGTTGCTAGGGGCAAGCCGGTTACTGGGGAGAGAGAAAAGAGGGGAGGGGGAAGATGGATGAGTGTGAGAGGTCCATTGTGAACAAGTGACCTGGTTCCATCAGCGCAGGCGGAAATGGCCTGCAGAATGAAGTTCTTTAAAGTCCAACGTGATTTGTCCACAAACTGATGAAACGCACTGTTGACGCTGGAAAAGCAACCCAGATACGTTCAGCCCAGATAAAATGTGAGGGCAGAGCCAAGAGCGGGCTTACAGCGGAGCCAGCAGCAATATGAATCAAATTAATGTGCCTCTGATGTATTATTCATAACAATGAACAAAGACTAGTGGTGAACAGTGAGCAGCACCATAACACTCCTCCCTGCCGGCCTCGTATCATTCAACTGCTGCTCTGTTATTGTCTGTTGCAGCCCTGCGGTGCTTACATCTAACAATGCTGCCTACAGAGTAACTTTGTCATGGTACACTGAGTAAATGCGCTGTAGCTGGTCACTCACGACTATTTGGTCAACAAACACTGACGTTATGGAGTCTAAAATGTTCAGTGATTGAACATGAAAAGTTTTAGAGACGTAACCGGCGGTCAGCATGTGCAGGGAGGGTTTGTACAAGATACGTCAAAGACAGAAATCCTTATATTTTTGGTTAACACGGTAATGGTAATAACATTTTGGTTATGGAATTCTGAAACGTATCACTTGTATATTGTACTCAGATTTGATTTTCATTTTGTTTTTGTCATTCCTGAATATTAAATGTTGTTTTCCTGTTTGTCTAAACACATAAAAGAAAGTAAATGCCTTCATAGTTGGGTTCTTTTCTTTACAAACCTGTAGTTTGTCTTTGAGAAAGTGGAGCCAGTTTAGACACAGTCCTGACTCCAAACTTACTCACACATCAGATGTTTTCATCGTTGATATCCATCCAGCTTTAGTATAGGTATATAATAATAATAATAATAATAGAGAAGTTCCTGATATTCCCTGAGCTCATAAATGGAGAGAAATTCAGCACATTTGTGTAAAGGAGAAGACAGTATATATATATATATATATATATATATATATATATATATATATATATATATATATTTAAATTTAATTTATATATAACCAGGTTAATCCCGTTTGCAAGGGAAACCTGCCCAAGAGGGCAAATGCAGACAAAACAATACAAAATCATATAATACTGAAATAAGGCTAATGGTAGGCTAAGAACAGATACAATTAAGAATGGGTTTGTTTGTTCTGCCAGATATATTAGATTTATTAATTTGAATTTCTTTTGCAGACTATTCCAAATGATTGGAGTAGAAAACATTAAGTCTTTTTCCCATCTCTGTCCATACAGAAAGCTGATGTACTGTATAGTTATATATTATGTCTTGTGATCTGAGATAATGATTGCTAAGTGATATTTGCAGAGCTTAATAAATAACAAATATGAGATGGTGAATGGTTTATTTTAGATTACAAATCTTAATGCACTACGATGTCCTGAGTCAATTGTTGAGATTGGCTGCTTTATTTATATATATTATATATATATATATATGTTTATATTGCACATTTGAAAATGTCAGGAAGATCAAAGTGCTTTATATAGGCAAGAAAGCATTAGAATGACATTCAAAACAATAAGAAAAATCTTATTAAAAATTAAGATATAATCAAATTTGATTTAAATTAGATAAATATGAAAACACAATTACAGTACCGTAATAAGTTGTAAGTTACCATAACAACAAAGGAAGTAAACATGCATTGAGAAACCAGTCAAGCAAAGAATACATTCATCAAGCCAAATACCATGATATTTGTAACAGGTAACTGAGCTGTAACAATGTCCACAATGTATATAGGCTTCTTCCTAGCATAAGCAACTTAGATTTATTTGCATTTAGCATATGTTTGAGTTGAGTGAAATGATACTGCAAAATATTAAAGGCTAACTGTACCTTATGAAGTGCATCTGGGTGAGAAGATCCACAGGTAAACAAAACTGTGTGGTCTGCATAACAGTGAGTATTATTTACATGGTAATTAACACCTAAACTATTTATGTCAAGAGAAAATTACAGCGGGCCAAGAACAGGCTCTTGAGGTACACCATTTAATACAGTAAGCCAGTTTGAACTGTGCCCATTGAGAGATAATTACTAAACCAGCCTTTGAATCTTAACTGTGTCTCTCACTGCACTGTTTTTAGTAAATCATTAAACTCTAGCATAATCATCAACAATTACACTACTTTAAACACTATTAGACATTATTATATGTTGGCTATATTCTAACAATGGCTCTATTGTTTTGCAGCATACTGTATTTCAATCATATCTCCATGATTTCCTTCCCTCCCCTTCCTACTTATTCAGGATTTAAAAAAGGAATACACCCAGTTCTCATAAAACTGGCCTGTCTTGGCTAACTTTGCTGTTACTGTTAGTATGCAGTTTGTTCATCCGTAAAGTCCTGTTGCTGTTATTAATCGTCTGTGTTTTTAGCCAGTGTAAGTTCTGCTGACAACACCCATTTTCCTTTGCGTCTCAGGGCAACCTAGATGACAGGATCTGTTTCTCTTCTTATTCTCTCTGGTCTAAATAAAACTAGCGCTAGCACACATCTTTCCCTCCGTTTTTTCCCTTTCCATCTCCCTCTCCCTGTTACGTTTTCATCAATCCTTCATCTATCATTCCTCCTCCCCCTCACTGCCAGCTGGGAGTGTTTTGTGTGACAGCTAAACTGTAGGTGTGGTGTGCAGGTGGCAGTGGTAAACAGCGTCTGGTGGCTGCTGATAAATGTTGCTCGTCTTTTATGTAGTCATCTGATGACCTAAATAGAAAGATGACCTGTAGAAAGAAAGGGTGAGAGGTGGAAATGCCTCAGATGGGCACCAATGAGGACAAGATGAGATTACCAACAATTTCTGATATGCATATGCTCTGAATTTTATATCCGTGCGTCATGCGTTCTGACATATAAATGTATTGCTTTCCTCAAGGGATGCTAATTACCAGCATTTTATGGAACTGGGCCAGGGAAATGCACACACTCATGCCCACAGTGACGTATTTTTGCCGCTATCCACCTCTGTCTCCCCCCTCTCTTTCTCTCTCTCTCTCTCTCTCTCTCTCTCTAACTCTCTTTCTGTCCATCTCTTCCTCTGCAGGCTCTCTCTTTTCCTGAGATAAACCTGCCCGCTCCAGCCCCACTCAGTCCCTCTGCTACAATTACAAACTGCCAGACAGAAAATCACACATAGTTACTGGCAGACATGCTGACATCTGCAGGGGCAGCGCAGTCTGGAGGTCTACAGAAAGTAGCAAGGTCAGGGGCTTTTCTTTTGACCTTGACGTGTCCTACTTCTGCAACTTAACCCCAACACCTGTTGACCAGAGCTCCCGGTCTAAATGAATAAGGTCATTTGGCCTTGCTAAGAATCCAATAACTCCCAATTCTTCCTCGCTGAATGTTTAATCGACAAGGTAACCAGGCAACAAACTACAATCACAGCCAGAAACTTAATTTTGCAGTGTTGCTTAGCAACAACATTTAATTTCAAGTGATAAAAACAATCTCATTGCAAGCATAAAATATAGCCCAGATTCTGCAATGTTGCAACTTTTATGAAGGTTAAGGGATTTGATGTTGATGCACAGAGCAGGGAGGGTTTCTGACTCATCAGCTGAAAGGTTAAATGGGTAGACAGACCTGGAGAGAGTGTGTGGATTGAAATGTCCCGTTGGAACAATGTAAATATGACTGTAGAAGATTTAAGCATTAAGCTTGCTATGCTTCTTGCAATGAAAAACAAAATACCTATCTGGAGCAATAATTAGATTTTTAAATTTAAACAAGAGAAAATCAATTTACACTGCACATGTGTGTTCCTATATAAGCATATACTGTACATAAATGTATATTTTCCATGTAAATAAAGTATAGTTTTCACTTTACTTTAGTGCGACTACTGAAGTGTTTTTCTTCCATGTTCTCTATCTGTTTTAATGCTGTTCTGATTTGATTTCTTTGTCTTATTTATACAAGTTCTGTTGGTGAAGCAAGGAGGAGGCTACCACTGAATTTCACTGTGCAATCCTCTATTGTATAATGAGCAGATAAAGATAATGGAGGAAATATTTAATGATATGGAGACAAAATTATGGAAAATGTGAGTGAAGATGGAATGAGTTTTTCATATGTCTGGTGGAGATTTTATGAAATGTAATTTTGACCTCACACTGACAATTTGGTTATCTTACAGGTAGAAGAAACGTCCACAGAAAAAACTAAGTACTACCAAGTACAGTAGCAGGAGATTATTATTTCTCCAATGTTACATAGTCTTGCTTTAAAGAAAGTTATTTTAAGCAATTGAAACATAGATATGTTTAAACAGTTTTTTGTTCTGCCTGGTGGGTCTTTTCCCTGTTTTTCTCCTCCCTCCATCCCTTTTCATGTTCTCATGTAACTCTCCCCCTATTTCCCCATAATATCCCTATTTCCCACTCAGTTTGACTTTTGACATTTAACCCCCTCAAGCATTACTCACCCAACCTCCACAGCACCCCCGCCTCTGTCCCACCCTTCTTAACTTCCCTCCTTCTTCTCTCGTTATAAAGTCTGCACCCGCAACAGTTGGCTCAGTGTGAAGAGCTTTACACATAGTGAAGTCGGTGAAGAAAAGAGGAAAGAGCAGGAAAACTGGGTGAAAAAAAACTCCTGATATTACCAGATATTTTCATGATATTTTTTAAAACAACATATTCAGAGTTTCATCATGCATATCTGGCGAGTGCTGTTCGTGCTTGGCTTTGTGGGCGCATCCTTGTGTGTGAATGAAGTTGAGTATGAAGGGAACTACGCAGACATCTATGACAATGAGATCTCGCAGAACCAGCAGGAGGGTGAGTTTTGTTTATTTGTCTCTTTCGTCTGTTTTGTTCCCTGCTTGTTTGAACAGACGGCTCATTGTGAAGAATTTGTCCTCAGCTGCTATGTCTGATTTCATTAAGCCAATAAAACTATTCTTGTGTGTTTTGATTACAAATTCATCAACACACGCATTGATTTATTCACTTTGGAAAGTATGTAAAGGTGTCCCGCAAGGGTCTGTTTTTGGTCAACTTCTGTTCACTATAAACATAGAAAATAATATCTCTGCCAGTCCACATTATAATTTACATTTTTATGCAGATGATACCATCTTTACCCATCATAGATATGCGTTTTACCCCATTTTTTTTTGGACAAAAAACGACCTAACTATCTATGCTCGGTGATCAAATAAAAATAGAGTAAACATTAAACTCAAGTGTAATGAATTGGACATGTAATTGTTTTCTTTGTGTATGTAGATTCTGTCTTTGTCTACGTTTAGACTGTATGTTGGTAATACAGCCTGAGATTTACAGTGTAACTTTACTGTATGAATTAGGTACCAATAAATTACTAACTTGTTCCTAATGATACTTACATGTAGATACGGTGGAAGAAATCAATACTATGGGGATAAAGAAAGTAACACTTTGGCATCTTTGTGTTCTTTAGTGTGACCGGACATAACAGCTAGGGTTCTCCTTTATAATAACTGTATCACTAGAGGTTTTTGTCAGGTGGACATCCTATTGGGGAAACCTTACCTCATGCCTGCCATGTGCTAAGGGCAAACACATTTGTTTTAAGGAACAGCACTGTGGTCAATCCAAAAAATACAAACTGGTAGGCCTAATTGCATGTGAGCTGGGATAGCATTTAACTTGTTCATTACCTTGAATGAAAAAAATGTTTCCCCCAAACTTTAGTTTTCTTTATTTGCACAGTTGTTACTCTCATGTTCCCCATAGTCTTGCTTTCTTCCACTGTACCCACATTTAAGTCTCTGTAAGAACTGTATTTTATATTTTATTAAATACTGTAGTTTATTTCTATCTGAAGTTATGCTGTTATACACTCTATTATAGTGTTACCAAATAAAATAAATATTTATATTTTGGTTTGGTTAATGTTAACAACCTTTCCACTGACTATTGGACTATGTATATAACTGATGCATCCTTGTGGCTGTTGTCTACAGAGGAAACTCCAACCACACCATGCCAGGCTGCAGATTTCTCCCGCTGGGACAAGCTTTTCATCGCTCTGGAGGAATCCCACATGAGGCAGAACATGCTGCTGGAGTCTCTGGAGCAGTGCTGTGCAGGAATGGTCTCTCTCAGGACCCAGGTGGACAAGGTGGCTAAGGGGACATGCCAGCAGTGTCTTCCCAGCCTGGAGTCAGCGTGCAGGGCGCAAGCAGAGCAAGCGAGTGTCAGGCTGCAACATAGCTTGGTGGAGCTCCAGGAAGAGGAAGCAGAGAGGGAGAGAAGGTTGAACGCTACCTTGCAGCAGCTCCTGCATAGTGGCCATGAGGAGAATGCAAGGCTGAGGCGGCTGGAGGAAGGTAGAGGCCACAAAGTGGTGTCATCAGGAGCAGCAGACAGCAGCATGGGACACCAACCAACACCGAGACCCGGAGGTTCAGGTGCAGCATTTGACCTGGGGATGAAGCAGTTCTCATCCGGCCTGAAGGAGCAGAAAGTGACTTCACCACTAGACATGGACACGATGGAAAAGGCCCTGGTTGCCATAGCAACAGAGCTGCAGAGGGTTCACCTGCAGCTGAGCAGAGTGATAGAGCAGGCAGGAACATTGAGGAAGGACAGAGGAGACACATGAATTGCACAGGGGGAAAAAACAATAAAAGATTTATTGGGGACACACCAGTGATAATGATTTTGCACTCTTACTTGGTTTTTAAAGTTTTTTTAAGGGGCCTTTAGTTTTACATGTGAGCTTGTTTTTGTCTGGTGACAATTAATTTAAATGCACCATAAATGTTGTGGGTTTACTATAATGAATAAAATGTATTAAAACAACCTAATCAGCCTCACGGAAAGGTTTCCTCCCTCCTCCCACACAGTAAACAAATCATTTTCAGAGCTGCACACTTACATGTTCATGCACATGCCTACACTTTTAGTTTTCCCAAGTCAGTGCCTGTGCTCTATCTTTTCCTGCACATGCCAGAGTTTACACCACTACCTCAGTGTTTGTGTAGTTGTGGTGATGTCTGCAAACGCCTTCGACCGCAAGAAAGTGTGTGAGAGGTTTTGGATTGTGTTTAATTCTGGGAAGGCCTCACCCTCTCATTAGCTGCTTTAAGGGTCTGTATGCTAAGAGACCACAACTTGCGATGCTCTGATGTGTTTATGATTTATGAAACCCTGCCAGAGTTATCACACTCCCGCCCATCCCTCCTGCAGCCGCGCACACGCAGTTTTAAACCGCGCTGTGGCTGCTGTTGACTGGAGGTACTTTCCATGATTTTTATAGTTTCTGTGTGATTGTCTTTGGTCCCAGATCCCCTCTTCATTCATTTTAAAAGTATTTGTACTTGTGTTTTGTGTCGCTTTATTAGAGATAGAGAGAATGTTGAGACTGATGAGAAAATGAGGATGAAGACAAGGCTTCAGATCCTTAACTTAAATAAAGTTATAGCAATACCACAATGTAAAATACTGCAATATAAGTATAATCAGCAATTTACCTAAGTTATCAAAAGCAAAAGTACCCCCAATGCAGCAGAAAGACCCCAGTCAAGGATTTATTACTACATATTATATAATTTGATCATTATTACTGATGTAGTTGCCTGTTTGCAGCTTTTTTAATGTTGTAGCTGGTCAAGAAGGAGCACATTTAACCTGCAGAATAACATGAAACTGTAGCAGCCAAACTTTCCTCTAAAATGCAGTATGGAGTCACATAAAATGGAAGTACTCAAGTAAAGTACAAGTACCTTAAGATTGTGCTTGACTGAATGTGCAGAGTTACAACAAAGAACATTTGAACCGTATGTGAGTTTAATTAGGCCAGCTCACTGACATCACACGAGCATTTTCACTAATGAAAGGCGCACAACCATGAATGCATGCTTCTGTCCATGCCTGTGTGTGTGTGTGCCATTCCTTATAAATCTGTAGCTGGGTGGAGATATTGAGAAAAGTGGAGAAATTCTTTTATTTTATGGCCTATTTCGTAAATGTCACAACTAACAAGATGCAGAGGAGCGTCGAGGTGGAGTAACAAGGATAGTAGTTGTATCTGTGGTGCAGACTATCTGCTACTACTTGGTATCCAACATGCACACACTTGTCTATTAAATGCGGGGGCACTTGTTTTCATTAAAAGTCTCCATCTGTGCAGTGTGTGCGGATATTTTAGTGAATGAAAGCTTTGTCAGGTCATCTCATGTTGGCGCTTCATTCTTTCTTAACATAGAGAAAAAGAGAAAGAGGAAAAAAGGGAAGGCGGGAGGCTAATGATGGGGAAAATAGAGCAGGAGAGACCCAGAAAAGAAGAGCGACAGTGCTTATGTGTCTGACAGGTAGTTATTAGACATAATGGCTGTTGCCCACACACAGAACAGCGTTTTTATCAACCAGCTGGCCAGACACAGCACAATACCCAGCCACCGTCAGCCACCGCTTCCTGCCCTGGCTTTCTTCTCTTTCATCTCTGTTTCATCATCTGCCATCACTCTCCTTTCTCTCCTGCTTCTTATCTGTATGCCAACCCCATCACCTTCTCCCTCTCTACCCCCATTTATCTTCCTCCTATTGTGTGCCTCGCTCCTCTCTCTGGCCTCCCGTCTCCTGTTTTTTCTCTCTCTCGCCAGCAACCAAATAGATGGCATCAATACTTGGCTAACCCTCAGCTGGCTGGCAAAAGTGACTGACATTACACTCTTGTAAAATGTAGCCAATATACACACACACACACACACACACACACACTCTCTCTCTCTCTCTTAAGGAGGTGAGATACTGATTACAAGCGGCTTCAGGAACGCATTGTGTTCATCAGAGATATTTTAATATCACATCACATAGTCACTGTAACAGACAACACAATAATGGCACTTTCCCAAAAGCAAAGAGCACAATACAAAATAGATAAAGCTCCAATAAACATCTAGCAGTCTCTTATGTACACTGGAACCAATCTCATGAAGGAGGGAGTAAGGGGAAGACAAGGAAGAGGTTGTGAAGAGGAGATAGGAGATTTCTATTTGATGGGCGAGTCCAGAATCTCCTCATACTCCTCCCTCGGGCGCCGCCCTCCCCCACGAGAGGGTAACAGCTTCATTGCCACCAGCCAACCAACGCTCAGTATGACCATCACGTTCCCGACGACCTCCGGCGCAGTGGGAGCCAGTGGCAGCACGGCCAGATGCAGAAGCATGGCAACAGGTACCTCCAGGCTCTGAGAGGCGGAGACCAGAGCTGGGTGGAGTCGGGTGAGGGCGTGCGTCATCCCCAGAAAGGCTGCTGCCGAGCAGGCAACCAGGCCCAGGACCAGGCCCCAGGCTGGGGCACTCATAGGCCAGGACCAGCCCTCCTGGAGCAGAACCAAGGAGGCCGGGGCGAGCAGGCAGCCCGTCCAGCTGACTGTGAACAAAGCTGTGCCCACTCCCACCTTCTCTTTCAGGGAACGATACCCAACCAGAGCCAGAGCCATCCACAGCCCCGCGAGAGCAGAAAGAGACCAGCCGAACGCACCCCTCCAGAACACAACCGGGTCGGTCGGTGAATCTGAATTGCTCTCGTCTGCCGTGGGAAGTAACACAAGCCCTAAACCACACAGTCCTGCAGCTATGGTGATCCCATCAGCCAGCCCCAGCCTCTCCTCCAGGAGCAGGAAGGCCAGGGTCGCTGACAGCAATGTGGTTGCCAGGCGCCAGGTGGTTGTGCCGTTTCCAGGAGAGACGAATGTTAAGGAGGAGTAGGCGCAGCAGAGGGAAAGAGAGTAGGCGATGCCGTAACAGAGCAGACGTAGACGATAGCCCTTTGGTCCAAAAGGGTTCTCCCCCCTGTGCAGTGGAACAGCCACAGAGATGAGCTGGACAATCGATCGGACCAAGAGCAGGAACAGGGGGCCCAGGCTGAATCGTTCAGAGGCCACGCGGGTCAGAACGATCAAACAGCCGTGAGCCAGCGCCGCACCGAGCAGCCCCACCCAGGTGAGCCGGGACGCAGACACAGACGCCTCGCCGAAACTGGCCAGCTGTTCCCCTACCCCTCTCCCAGACGCCTTTGCTGCTTTGGCTCCCCCCTCGATGCCATCTCCTCCCCCGGCAGCCTGAGGTTTGTTGCTCGTGTCCTTGTCTTTGGAGCCAAACAGAGTCAGAGGCCACCTCTTGCTCTCCGTCAGCTGTTTCCTGTCTGACGTCTCCTCCAGGAAGGAGCCAAAGTCCTCAAAAGACGGAGCGTCATCGTAGCCTTCGTCCCCGGGCTGGGGGAAGTGTGTGTGCACTCCAGGTTGAGGGGAGTAGGGGGTGTGCGTGGCGTATTTGGCTGTGACGGTGTGAGGGTGGATCTTTACTCTCTTCTTTGAGCTCAGGAGGTGAGTGGACTCCATTTTAAAACTTCAGTGACGACAGACACCTGCGAGGGAAGAGAAAGGACACTTTTAGAGCCACATCCAATATGTATTTTAAACGCTCACTCCTGCAAATCCTCTCTCTTCCTCCTCCCTCACGCCGTCTCTCTCCGGGATGCCGCTTGATATCTCATATATCTTTAATAACCCAGATAATAATAGCAGCACCAGTGATTCACATCATCCCATGTGCCCCTGCGTGTTTGCCAGGGAAAGTGCGTAAGCTCTGCCCGTCTGAGCAATCACCACTTTAATAGTTTTTTTCTGTGTGCTGAGAGCTCACATTAAGTTATCAGAATCATTCGGAACCATAATGGCAGATTATCAATGCTGTTATCCCACCTTTTAGTCTCCTTGGATAACATGACCTTCAGGGGGGTTAGAGATTGTTGGCAATGACAGTTACGTAAGTCTGTCTCTAACAATGTTTTCTCCCCATGCCTCTTCCCCTTCCTCTCCCTCACTCGCATACATTCAAGCAGCATAAATATGAAATATGAAAGTGTTGTTTGCATCAGTTCGGATATTTCTCAGTCTGTCAAAATCTTAGATATGCCAGCTTTTATATAAAAAACAAGTATATAAATCCCATGGGCATCCCATGTCTCATCTAATTTACCTCCTTCTTCATGGCATCCTTCTCAACCATCTCCCTCCCCTCCTCCTTTCATTTCTCCATCCCTTTACCTTTTCCCTTTAAGGTCCCGCTCCACGGATGACTAACTTATAACTGACGTAGTAACAGCTCTCTCTGCGGCAGAACAACATGGCCATGCAGGTGATGTAATTCAGGTTGTAAAACGCTCAGCAGGCCACTGGTTTCTCCGTCAATGGGGAATACTGAGGGAATAATGATGTTTATTCATGCAGAGGCATATGGAGCATAGTGCACAGTTATTTCCCTGGAGTTGCAAAGGTGATTTGGCTACTTATCACTAGATTTCTTTATTGTATACAAAAGAAAATCATATATATAACTGTACAAGCATGCACACTAACAACACTTGTATTCTGTAGAACTGCCATTAACAAACACATTACATAAACAATATTTAGATGAATAAGGCAGAATAATGCTTTTTTTGTGACACTATTTCATCTTATTAATGAATACTTTGCAAAGTGTTATGCAGAGGTTTACAATGAACTCTAACAATGAGCACTACACAGCCACAGCAAGTGAACCACATCTTCACTTGACTTATTGATAAAGCTACATATGTGTAATTTAGTAAGTAATTTAAATGCTAATGTTAGCATGATAACATGTTCACAATAACAATGCTAACCTGCTGATGTTCACCAGGTATGATGTTTCCTATGTTCACTATCTTACTTGTACGTGGCTGCATTTAACACAAATTACCGCTGAGGCTGATGGGAATAACATTAGTTTTGCAGGCATTTGGTCAAAAATCAAAGTAGGCTATTGAATAAATTGACATTTTGACCTGATGATGACACCAGATGAAAAAGGTAAGGGATCAAAGTGATCACAATTCATCCCGTGGGAGAAATGAACGTCAAATGTCATGGCAATCTGTCCAGTCTCTGATGGGACATTTCACTCAAAGCCACAAATGTCAACCTTTTGGTGGAGCTTTAGTAAAATGTCAGGGGATCATCAAAGTCAATAGGATACATTGTTCAACAACCATGAATGCCTGTGCCAGATTTTGTTCCAATCTATCTGATAGTTATTTTAGAGATTTTAGACTGGACCAACACCATTCCCATAAAGCTAAGCTGCTAGCGTGGCTATAATTCACAAGCACAGAACAAAATACTTTAAACAATACATGGCAAACACTAGTCGTGGGCGATATGGATGAAATCTTTGATCGCGGTATATAAAATGCCATATTCAATTTCAATATAATCATGATCGAGTCAATTTTCTGGAAAATCAACCTAAAAACAGTTCATGGATCAAATGACTAGATGGCAAGATCTGTTTGTGGCTAATAGCAAATTAAACACCTGAGAACCAAAGAACTTCATCACACTGATGCAAAAATCATTGCCACAAAGCAGGTGTGCACAATGATCGCCCACGATGACCGAATACACCTAGAGATGTTAAGGGATACCCTGGTGTAACCAGTATGGCAAAATCTATAACGGTTGAATTTCTATCACCCAACCCATGATATTCATGATATTTTCCTGATCTGACACATCTAACACCCAGCAGGTTAAGGCAGCTCGCTGCTGTTTCTCTCCTCCTTGGTGGTGCGGCCCTTTTGATTTGGTAGCACGGGGAGGCTGTGAATTTGTGGCTGGCTACGTGGCCTTTACTTTCCCTGGAGATGTCGATTATTTCTCACAGTTTACTCTCACAGAACACTAGATGAAATCTGATCTGCTGGTCTGTGAAACTACAAAGAGAATAAAGAGATCAGGATGTTCCTGTCTGACTCCTCTCTTCTCTTCTCTTCTCTTCTCAGTCAGTACTATTTACTGTTCTGGATGATACAGCCTACCTCTGCAATGCTGCTGCTGCTGCTGCCACTGATGCTGCTCTCAAAAGCTTGTTTCACATCTTACACAACCCTAAAGTGAGCCGCTACGAGCCAAACACCAGACAAAGCAGCAGACAACAGCAGACAATGCTTGGATTTCCAGAGAATGCTCTTCTTATGAAATCTGGCAAAAGAAAATGTAAACTGTACTGTCCTCCTCATGTATTTACACGCATCTTTTAGGTGATATTTTAGCTGAGATACATCCTCTAAAAGCTTGCATGCTTTTAAAAGCAATTCCATCTTTTATTTAAACACTATTAACAGGCCAGTTACTTTATGACTGGTACTTATACACTGGTATTTATTGGGAGTCTGAAAGCAGCTGTCATATCTTATTTATTCAAAGTACAAAATTAGAGTTTATATACTGCATAATATATTTTAATGGAGATATATGTAGCCTAATATACAGTTTGTGTGTGTGTGTGTGTGTGTGTGTGTGTGTGTGTGTGTGTGTGTTTTCTTTGCTTTAGAGTAATGGCATGCTGT
>JAVQJD010091354.1:0-18375 GCA_036023655.1 Nannoperca australis
CACACACACACACACACACACACACACACACACACACACACACACACACACACACACACACACACACACACACACACACACACGCACACACACACACACAAAGCTCAGTGGAACCAAACATGCAATCAAATGAGGATTCTGACCAAATGTCTGAAAAGAGAAAGTGGGAAACTGAAGCTGTGGTTTTTGGACTGGAAGGAAGAACATGTTGGCAGTAGGGAAAGGTTTAGTGTATTTGTCCCCCAACTGCAAAACTGGAACTGAGCAAATGTACAGACAGACATTTAACATTTATTAATACATATAAATTCCCACACAAATAAGTAAAAAACAAAAGAAAAGAAAACAACGTATATTGGAATAATCAATAAAAAGGTTGAATAAAAATATGATAAACCTAATAACAACCATTAAAAAACAGTAATATAAACAAAAAGAATCAAATAAAAACGTCAACAACTTTAACCATTTATTGTTTTAAGTAATTTCAGAGAATTGAGGAAAGAAATCCTAAATAAGGAAATTGGTATTTTTTGCTTGTGTTAGAAGAACATTCAGGGGTCGTTGTACTCACAGGGAAGTGAATAAGAGGTACAGTCAGCAACACAGCGAGCAGGATGGCCAATCGAACCGTCATCACCAGGATGTCCCGAGGCATATACATGCTGTAGCCAAGCAACAGCTCAGTGTTCACATGAGCTATGAGCAGGAGACAAGAATGGAGTGAGGGTACAATGCCCACAGGTATGGCAGGAAGAAAAGTAGTAGTAGCAGTAGTAGTACTACAGTAACAGACTTACAGTAGAAGGTGAGGTAGCCAAACACTGCAGAGACGAGGTAAAGCAGGAAGCTGAGGCTAATGCTGACATTTGCAACGTTCTGCATCCTGCTCTTAGTAGGTCTGAAAGACACAAGGACATGGTCACTGAGCGTAATGTTTACGTAGCTGGTGAACGATAGATCCGGTGACTTAAATTACACGGTAAAAGTAAAGGTAAAGCCGAGAGGCTGCGGTGCTTACCGGTCCAGTTCGCAGTAGATTGGCAGGATTGCCGTGTGGCACAGGAAGGAGAACGCCATGGTGGGGATGGCGTAGGCACTCTGCAACACACATCAGGCAGAGCACGGACGTCATTAACAAATGATCAGCTTACAGTGTTACACAGGAGCCACGGGGGCAGGTGGGTCAAGGTATGGTTTGTGTAGTACTAATTACCATCCGAGGGTGATGATGCAAATATCAGGTGTGAACCTTCCTGAGTACGTTTAGTCAGTTGATGAAAATAAATATTTCTAAATGCTGTCTTAAGTGTGGGTTTTTAAGATATTAAGAGAAACATCGTCGTGTTGAGTTTAAACAACTGAACCAAACTGAACCAAACATGGCTTTTTTACGTGCAACATAAGTGTGAGTGGCAGCTGCACAGTGCGCCCAGTTTCTCACATATACAGCCAAACCCTCCATCGGTAAAGAGTGTGATTTGTCACCAGTGTCAAAAAACTGCAGCAGACCTACTTTCAACAGCTTCTCACTTGCCACCTCACATGTTCTGCGTTTGCAGCGTAGAGAAACAGGCTGGTATCATGCACGTACCTTACTGGAGATGACAAAGAGTTTGGGTGTACATTCTGAGTCAGAGGAATTCGATATCTGGAGAGACAAGGAGAGCGTGTTATTTCTGCAAGGAGATGACTTCTGCAGTGCTGCTGCAAATGAGAGAGACATAAAGCTGGATTCCATTGCTCGGCTTCAGAGCTAAAATGAAAACAACCATCTAAGTAAAGCATGCCAGGTCTGAAGCTATACTATGGTCTGTATAATCCCAAAAGGCCAGAGGTCATTTCCACACGGATGCAAGGTCGCCCTGAACTTCCTTCCCCTCAGGACTGGCACCATTCAGCTCTTTGCAGCCCCCTCTGGTCCTCACCAGCCAGAGTTGGCACAATCAGTAAACTCAGTCTCCTGGGTTTTTCCTCATAATTCTGCAGTGGTGACATCTGGTCCAGAATACCTACCTCAGACTTACGTTACCGTGTGTGTGTGTGTTTGTGTGCACGCAGACAAGCGCAGAAGGACATTGCTGTTACCTGGAAGGCACTTGAATGTGTAGTCATGTTGTGAGGAAGCGGGCAGGGGATAGACCATTTCTTGACCACAACCTGGAGGGGAGACAACACAACACGTCAACAACAGAAACTCTTTAAAATATTATTTTGAAGGGGGTTTATTAAAACTCACCACAACTGCAAAATAGAGCATGAAGAAAAAGGCAAGACTGCTGGTGTAGCCCAGGAAGCCTGTAAGGGTTAGAGACAGATCTGGTGAGGAACAACAATTCAAGCCAGTCATGGCAGCCAAACAAGGTTCCACCTACTTACCAATTTTAGGTAATATTGACAGAGGCAGAACAACACAAAATGTGACGAGGATCAGAAGCAACCTGCCATCTTCATACCAGGCATTTCTGGAAAACAAGTGGACATGAATTATTAAAAGACAAAAGCTAAATCCCATGTCCTGCAATGGATGTCGTGGAGAGCAAAGAGGAATCTTCAGTGCCTTTAAATGGAAATTTGTCTTCATTTCTTGCTGAAATACAGAACGACAGATTCATCATGTGGTACGAATTAAGGGCTTTAGCTCTTGCAAACCATAACAATTATGTAATTCACATGCAAACGTTGTGTCGCTCTGTCATTTGAGACCACATTTCACTTGCTGGGATTTTGGAGAGGGGGAATAATATTTTCCTTTGCTGAGGGATTGCCTTGGCGGTTTATTCGGGATTGGGGAGCTAGAGGAGGAGGCGGTGGGGTGGGGGCGGCGCTCGAGGTGACACATGTGGAAGGCATGCCGGCTCCGCTGGGGTCGGGGTCGGGTGGGGAAGGGTGCTGCCTGGCGCTGCTGTATGTTGGACCGCAGCGTGGGGTCATGAGGGACTGGCTCCACTGCTCTTTATGGGGCTCCCACAGTCAGCAACACCTGCTCTGACCACATCAACACCCACTGACCCCTGTTTGGCAGTTTCACAGCTGTGGCGTTACCATAGGCGCTGATGGATTTGTCTCTGCAACTACACCGTTTCTGCCCTGTAACTGGATGTCAGGGAGACCTCTGCTGTGACCCCGACTCTCTCTTGTCCAATCACTTCTTTTACTCTAAGTACAAGTAACCTAAGTTTAGCTGAAGCACTCGACCGCAGCTTAGCTAACCCCCTTCTCCTCTTTTACAGACATAGGGATGTAAAAAGAAAATATCCACCACCACTAGAATCCGGCTCGAAGGCTTACTGTAAAGGCACAGGATGCCTAGATGAACCATGAAATGTGGAACATTTCACGCTCTAACAAGATGCAGGATAGCTCTCGGTTAAGGTTGATGTTTGACTGCCAATGAGTCAATCTCCACACTGTGTGTTGAAGATCAGCATGAATCTAGCCAACGCAGCACGAACCCATAGACAGCTGTCCGCGTCTTTGGCCTCGTTACTGAGACACGACAAGAGGAACTCCAACAGGACACACACTCCATTAGCGTAGACAAAGACTAAAAGATTTAGCACAACTGTGTTTTCGTTCTGCCAGGTTCTGATGAATGAGCCAGAAAAAAGAAACGCACTTTAATATAACTCAACTCATTTATTTAGGCTTTGATGGACTTGAAGCACGTGTATGTTAACATCCCAAAGCCACTCATTAACAGAATTGTTTTGTTTCCCTCAGCAGCGAGCTGTAATTAGAATGGCAAAACTGATATCCCCTTGTATCAGTCTGATTCAGGGGAACATGTGCGAGAGATTTGGGGGCGAAAGGACAGCAGTAATACAAAGCAGCTGTGTGCGGAAGATTCAGATGTTGAAGGATTGGGCTGAGAGCAGCTACAACTCTTGCTTAAACCGGTGTGGCCAATAATAAAGTGATAGAAGTTACATTCTTGGCCTGAGACTTTTCTATGAGGGCGAGGAGCTGCAGGCTCGTCCACGTAGGCCAATGAAAGACACGGGCTGCGGATGAAGAATGGTGATGAATGGCTCTCTATCATGAATACATTTCCTCTGGGCATGCTTCAGGCTATACAACACACAGCACACGTTCCCCTCCAATCGCTCACAGACAAAGTATTAGTAGTGTCCTGTGGTTTGGTGAGAGATCTTCTTCCACCGCATTATTCATACGTTTCTTATTGCCTGACCAATTCCAGTTTGTGTATCTTTGTGGTGCAGAAGTGTCAAATGTGACTTATTTGAAGGCCAAAGGTATAATCTACAACATCATGGGAACAGGAATGACTCATTTGTTATCTCAGTGCAGCTAATCTAAAAGAATGGTTTGGTTTTAGCCGCAGCTGTGACAGATTTTGACGCAAATGTCCTTATTGGCAAGCTCACTGTGCTTTATGTACCCACCCTGTGCTGTCTGAGCTCAAGAGGCTGTTAATGGCTGCAGGAAGCTCTGACTTCAAGATGAACAAATAGGATGACATGGCTGTGGGGAGAGAGGAAAAAAAGCTTCAGAAAATGTGTTTTCCACATCAAATAAACAAGACAAAAAAAGCACACAATCATACCAAACTGCTAAATCATAAACACAGCAGATGACGGTATGTTGCCACAAGCAATCCTGAATTGCTGTGTGAGGGTGGTGTCTTTTTTCCAGCGCAAGGAAATGGAAGGCAGGGCGGAGGGGGTACCGCGGCTCTGAGTTAATGCAGATGGGTGGGGCAGGCAGCTCAAGGGGATCACCAGCAAAGCCCTCGGTGCAGAGGAGCAGGCATTATGCAGATCTTCCAACTGCTGGAGACCGGGAGCAGCAGGCGGGATGAAGAAGTACGACAGGGGAGGAATGCTAACAATAATGATCTCTGATGCTAATCCAGGTATTTCTCCCCCTGCTCCACCTCACTAGGAAACAGGATATTATCCACCTCAGACGGGCTCAAACACCCTTCCACAGACAGCCAATCAGAAGGGGGATCGGGTCACTTCCCGAGGGTCAAACCAGCCCCAAAAACACCAAGAGGAAAATGGTTAAGGGGAGATGGAGACTGGGTGGAGAGGACATTTCTGTTTGATTCAGATGCAGTGTGTGGTCAGTCATAAAGGGAGAGAACATTAAGGGATTTAAATTTGTGAAGCAAGGCAGAGCAAGAGTTAGCTGGGACCTTACTGCCCCCGGGGCAGGTCCTGCACTCGCCGTTAAATAAGCCTGGACCATAATCCCTCAGATCCTGTCTTTGTTTATAATAGAAAATTCCTCCAATAACCCTCCAGCCCACACAGACACTCACTCTGTGAATAACTAATGCCATTTATAAGCACTAAAATCCATCAATAAGAGGTTATTCTGAGGCAGCAGTTGCTTTAGTGTTTGAGCCAAAAAGTTTCCCCGCAAAAATCTAAAGCAAACCATAAAAACTAAAATCTTTTCAACTACACAAACACACTGACAGGGATCACACAACAGACATGATGCAGTGGTTTAGTTTCATGCAGTTGGTTACAGTCAGCACAACAACACTTTCATTGGAATTCCTGGTGTGATAATACTTACATCTCTAAACAAAAAAAGGCCCTTGAGTGAAGAAAAAGGATTGTTATTGGCCAAGAGGTAGGAAAACATATTCTAATAATTAGCATGCATATAAAGATTCATTGTACATTGGAAGTAAACCTTCTGTGTGTGGTCAGCAAACAGTTGGAGAGCGTGTTCAACATAAGACAGAGCCACTTTCATTTCATTAACAGGGAGGAGAGAGGCAGGCTGTGAGAGCCCTGGGCTGGTCAGTAATTAAGGTCAATTGGCCCATCAGGCTTTGGCAGTGCAGATGAATGTTTACCCAGAGTGAGGCTAATTGCACTCTTATAAAGGGGGCCCGGGGTGTAGACAGATGCATGCTGGAGTGCTGGCTCTCACACTCTCACACATACTGCCCCATGCTGGGAAAACCACAAACATACCAGAGGGCAGGGCAATAATCCACTCAGCCGTGCCACTAATGACTGCAGAGGAGCTATCACCTCATCTCTCCACCGTCGGAGGAGAGCAGTTTGTGGCTGAGGGACGGCTGGAGATGGCAGTAGGAGAGAGAGAAGTGGGGGAAATAAAGGGAGGCGTCCCATTAGGTTACTCAACACTGGGTGGGTTTACCATCAGTGATCAATTAGACGAGAAGTCAGGTTTCAGGCTCGGGGGGGTGGGGCCAAGAGGACAGTGGCTACGGGGTCAAAGGTTATCAGGGAATCCGTATAATAGCCTTAAAGGAAAGAAGGAATGAGCCTGAGCAGAGAGGCTTCTGATCACCAGTAGGAGGCACTGTCTGCCTCCAAAATAAACTGGCCACAGTCTGACCCTGCAGCACCCTCTTCACCACTCTGCTTCAAAAACAAAAAAAAAAGCCACAAAATTGGTTCATGTGCAACATGTCAAAGATAATGTATGTAACTGTACAGTAAAGTGGGAGCTGACTTACCACCAATATTTTGGATAATAATAGCAATTCCCACCAGAACCTAAAAAGAATTTTAAAAAGGCGGTCAGAGTGAATATTTCTCCTGGTCGTGTTGAGAATATAAGTGAGTGAATTCCTTTTTTTACAAACTCACACTAATCCCGAAGAAAACACTTACTTTTCCTGGTTTTTGCAAGGCTCTCTCCCCAAGCTCTTCATATGAATTGATACCTGTGAGAGTCAAATCATAATCAGACACATGCAACTACTTTAAAGAGAACTCCACCGATTTTGCATTGCACTGCTATAAAATTGTCAGACTCATGATAAAAATAGATGCTGCAGAACCAGATATATCGTCTTTTTTATTACACACATTCTTCTTCCTTGTCAAAACCTGGCACATACATTACCAACAATGCAACTCGACAAACATGCAGGTGTGTTATGCTTGTAGCAGCTACAGCAGAGACGTGGAGCGGGATAAAGAGGTCAGGTAAGCTCACTTGATTCTAACTCCACACATCCAGATTTCTTTCATTTTCCAACTTGTAGTTTTCAGACGCAACCAACGCTGACTCAATTTGACCACACTTTTAGAGCCACAAAAGGCTTTACACAGATATGCAGTGGTACTCGGCAAAAACTGAAAACACACTTTAATGCATGAAATCGGTGGAGCTCCCTTTCAAAGATGATCAGAAATCAGGATGGGAAAACAAAGACACGAAGAGAAAGACAACATATCAGCCAGCTTCCCTGAGCAATGATCTAATTATGAGTGCAGTAAGGACGGCAGTACAGGGTGTGGGTTAAAAAAAATCTGGATTAAAACCCCCTGAATAAACACACAGGGATGTGCTTATCTAAAGTTAGATTGTGTAACCATTGTTAGGCTCTCACCTGTTTGGTCACATAGCTTCAGAAGGAGATGTATAGAGTATGCTGCCAGGCTGGACACTGCTACCAACAGGATACTAGAGAGGGAAGGTACAGTGTTAGTGTACATGTAGTTGTGTTTATGTTTGATTTATTTAAGAAACTGTCAGCTCTTTCAACAACATAGAAATGTGGTAGAACGTGTAATAACAGAAGTCTGACCAAAATCCAACTATTCCAGTGCTAGCCATGGCATAAGCCAGACCTAGTATACCGCTGCCCATGATGGCATTCATCAGGTTAAACACAGAGGAGACGAAGGAGGCTCCTTTGGTTGTGATCGGCACTGATCCCTGCACACAAAGCAGAGATAAAAGATTAACATTCTGTGTGAAGACAAAAGGAGCAGAAGAAATCTGATTATTTTTGAAAGAACTTTAAGAGAATTGCTCCTGACAGTATTAAGAACAACTGTCCAGCCCTGATGATGGATGTCATGAAACAACACTGCAGTGGCATGCAGGATCAGGGAATGCATACGGGAATGGGCGGCTGGGATTTGAGCTGCTGGCTGTGGGACAGCTGCCTGAGCTCAGGATAAGGGGAGCTGCCCAAACTGCTTGACCTCTCTAATAGGGGATATCCTGGAGAGAACGAGTGGCAACTCTGGTGTCAGTGTCACAACAAGCTCGGATTGACCTGCAGGCCACTGAATTCGATTCACCCCGAGTTACAGTACTCAAAAGGCAGGAAGTAAACTATGACAGCAGATGGAAATAAAGACAGAGTGAAATGATAACGCAGCAAAATAAATTAAGCTGCTTTGAAAATACAGAGAAAATGACTTTTAAGACAAGTATGCACTGTGAAATAGTGACCGTATTCATACAGATGTATTAATCACCAGCTTATTCCTGTTCAGGGTCACAGTGGGGTGAAGCTGACAAAGCATGCTTGGTCACCACTCCAGAAGAGAGCTGAGTGAATCAGCAAGCTCATCAGTAATACAGTCAAATCCCTGCTCATCTCACCTGGTTCCTTTTCAATTTTTTGCATTGTGATTGGTTTCAGATTGGTGATGGGATTAATCTAGATATCTTTGAGCGTGTGTTTCTGCCCACATGAAGACAGTAAATGAATGACACTGATTGATTAATCTAATAATGCATTGGGGTTTCTGGCATCTACCCGCGCTATGTCAGATTACTCATTACTACTGATGAACCCCACAAAAACACTAAATGGGTCTACATTTCCCTGCTACTACATGTCTTCATAATTCATAAAAAGGTTATTCAATCCACCCAAAAATATAATTTGCGTATGTTGTCCTTATCCTTAAAAAACAGCCTAATTTGTAAATCTGAACCATTTACTCCTTTGTTCAACACCAGCGAGGCAGACTACATGCCACTGTCTCAACTATTATGGTCAGTTGATGACATCACCAATACATGTCTTGATTGGGATGCAGCTACCACTGAGGACACCATGCCCTCTGCATTGCTGTTGAGAATTGACGTCAACTACCTGTGTACAAACAAAAATCACTATCAAGCCGTTTTGCAACAACCATGTCCAAGACCATTATCAGATGTACATTTGTGTCACTGATGTTGCATGTGCAAAGTCTGGGGACTTTTGAAGCATCCCAAAAAAACAACTGGGAGAGGAAACTGAATGGCTCCCACCACTTCTGACGCATGTGCAAAGCTTTATAACTTTTTGAGCATGTGTAGCTCCTCAAAAGTGCAATTAATTTGGACAAAGAATAATAATAATTCCTTAATGTTACAATAGGGACCTAACACAGGTCTGTGTTGTGGCCCTAATGAAGGGACCAAGTATGTAGACTTTGGAAAGCTCCTCCCAGGTCACAGAACATATTATATAACTGTTTTTATGAGCTGAGTGGTATAAATCATGACGACCAGTTTCATTTCTGTTTTAGGGTGGACTTTTCCTGTAACTTTTAAGTGCTGACAGAGGCAAAAAGCAAAGAGGAAACTGAAAATATTTTACAGAACAAGCACGTGATGTTTATCATAACGAACGTTTTGACAAATCAATCAACCTCGTTTACTGACAGTTTACCTGTTGCATGCAAAAGCTAGTGCTGTTTATTCCTGAAGGTCACATATTTATAGTAAAGAGCTGTTTCTTAGTGAACGACAAGATGCTGTTACTTACATTTGTTAATAAAGGTGTAGTTTCGTTGGCTTCGGTGACCCCGGCGGCGCATTCATTATAACGGTCTGAGTTTGTATTTCCATAGATGCTCATTTTCTACTCTCGAAAACTCGGGACACAAACTACAACAAACGCCCGCTGTGCCGTAGCTTCACGCTGCAGTCAGAGGGACGTACTGACGCTGCAGAGTTAAATCATCTTAACATAAATCACTTTTAAACTCTCCTCTTTTCAACCTGTCAGCTGCTGGCTGTTGTTGTTGACCGCTCACGTCACGTGCCCCTCTTTTTCGTCGCATTCGACGCGTCAGGAAAGACACTGCCCAATCAGAAACGACTCCCCCGCTCGTTTGACCAATCACCAGTCGGCTCTGGTCGACCATCGATGACGCAATTAAACATGCCTGCGAACGGAGGATGTTGAGGTGAGCTTTGAATGAGAATCCTCTCAGAAATAACAGCATAATTACTATTTATTTAGCCGTACGCTGCTCCGTTTAGTTAAACCTAACGTTCGGTTCACAGTTTTTGTTGTTTTCTGCGTCATTTCAGGCTCCACTCCAGAGTGTTTGCATTTACACGAAGTCGAAGAAGCCTCAAAGCCGCCGCTGTGCAACGGAGCCTCTGGTCTGCAGCCTCACATTGTTCTGGCTTTGTTGTGAAGCCCACAATGGAGCCTAAACTGTACCGGCCCCCTCCAGAGGTCCGGGGAATGACCTCTCTGGACAAAGACGCCTTCACACAGACCATTTCTGTTCCCGCTCTACGGGTGCCCACTGGGGTCTTAAACAAAGTGGTAAAGAGCCTGAAAAAGTCGACTATCCAGCGCCCAGGGATGCCCAGAGTGGTACAGGATAAAGACGAGAGTAGTGACTTTCGTTTAGTTCTGTTGGACCCTTATAAAATGTCCTCGCCCAGCTCCTTCAGTGAAGCCGAAGCCGAGGCTCTGAGGTCATGTGGTGTCGCCGAGGAGCTGCAGTACTACGAGCTGCAGCTCACCTATCACAACCTGAAGAGTGAAGAAGTGCTGGAGGCTGTGCTTCCTCAGGGTCAGGATGTGACCTCCGGGTTCAGCCGGGTGGGACACATCGCACACATGAACCTGAGGGACCACCAGCTCCCATACAAGAACCTCATAGGTGAGAGGCAGGTGTTGCAACAAGGATTTCAGGGGTTGTGCATTTTGGTAGAGATGTGCCCTCACGCCCTCTATGGAAGCATTTGTTATGTTTCTCCACTCATTTATTTATTCAAGGTTTTTCTTTTAATTCTTCACCTGTCTGTATTTAAGTTTGGGTCAGATGTTTGTTACTGTGTCTGAAATAAGTGACTGCATTCTAAGCTCTCAGAATGGTTATTTTGAAAACTACATGTTATGGTAGATGATTATCAAGTCAAGTTTCCTGCAAAGTTCGAGTTTGCACACTTTTGTAACTTTAATGTTTTTACGACCAAATCTGTAATTTGGTTGCATTGAAGCATTATGGTGTGCAGGCTCTTTCCTTTTTAAATAGACAGATAACATCAACTGTGACTTACTGACGTGAGCAATCCATACTTAAGAGGAAGAAAAATTGTCTTTTTGTTGATGCCCCAGCCCAGTTTTGGACTAAAACAGAAAAGTTCAGTCTAATTGCACAAATTGCAGAATGATTTTTTATTATTACATCCTATATAAACATGTGTTTTATTTTCCTTAAATGTGTAATTTTGTCATTCATTGCTGATGTTGTGGCTGCTTCCATTGTAGGTCAAGTCATCATGGACAAAAACCCCGGTGTTACCTGTGTGGTCAATAAGACCAACATGATCGACTCCACTTACCGCAACTTCAAGATGGAGGTGCTAGCTGGAGAGGAGAACATGGTCGCCAAAGTAGGTTAAATCACAAATGTGCAATTATTTCATGTTAATGATACACACGTATTTACAGAGCGCTATCCATTTGTACTCAAATATATTCAGATAACTGCCTGATGGTGGATATAATCTGCTCTGTCTGTGCTGCAGGTGAAAGAAAACGGGGTGACATACGAGTTTGATTTTTCTCGTGTATACTGGAATCCCCGGCTCAGCACAGAGCACCAGCGTGTGGTGCAACTGGTCAAACGTGGCGACACCGTGTTTGATGTGTTTGCTGGCGTTGGACCTTTTGCCGTCCCAGCTGCCCGCTCGGCTGCCAACGTGCTGGCCAACGACCTCAACCCGGAGTCCTACAGGTGGCTACAGCACAACTGCAAACTCAACAAGGTGGAGAGCAAAGTCAGAACCTTCAACCTGGACGGCAGAGCGTTCATCCAGGGGCCTCTGAAGCAGGAGCTGCCTGCGCTGCTGAAGGGAAAAGCCAGTGTTCATGTAGTAATGAACCTGCCTGCCTTGGCTCTGGAGTTCCTGGATGCATTTAGAGGCCTGTTGCACCAGGAGCCTTCCACTGATGAGAACCTACCCACAGTGCACTGCTACGGTTTCTCTAAAGACGACAACCCTGAGACAGATGTGGTGAAGAGGGCTTCCCACAGCCTCGGATTCCCTCTGGAGGACCGATGTTCTGTGCATTTTGTGCGCAATGTGGCACCCAACAAAGATATGATGTGTGTGAGATTCACACTCCCTAAAGAGGTCCTCTTCTGCAGCGATCACAAACAGACAGGTGAGAAAAGGAATGAATTAATACAATGGTAAAGCTAAACTGTTGTATGCCTCACAGGATGCCTTTAGCAACAAAAAAGGAAGTCATTTATATAATCAGCAGATTAATTCATAATGAAAATACTTTAGTTCCAGCCTTAATTTGGAGTCTTCACCGTGTGTGATCTAAACAGATCTTGTTTGTCCACAGAACCTTCAGCAGAACCAGCACCAAAGAGACAGAAGTGTGAAGAAGCTACAGATTCAAAGTAATCGTCGTATCGAATTGAAACGCAAAGAAACATTTCAGTTGGCAATTTGTTTTTTTAAGTTGTTTTTTGGTTTCTTTTTTAAAGAAACTTGAGTTTTACAGATTTTTATTACAGATGTTGTTGCATCTTGCTATAAGAAATCACAAGGTATTAGAACAATTACTATTCAGAGCTTGGCATCATGCATCCTATGTTGTTCCACTTTTAAATAAATCTATAAAAGAATGGACATATTGTCAGTGTTCATTGTGGTTTATTTAAATATAAAATTAACACAAAATATAAAAAGACAAAAACGCTGGAGAGCGCTGAGACCAGATCACTGTCCACCACAGCAGCTTTTGCCCTCTCCATGTTGGTGGCACTGTGGTTTATTAAAGTCCTTTCAGTCACATTTCCGGATGTGTTCAGCCTTTCAGAGGGAACAGCCCACTGAGAGCATCCTGAACAGCTCGATGACACGCCAAAGCTGAGGAGTATCCTCCAGCTGTGTCCTGAGGCATGGCAGCCCGCACGTGGTTCAGATACCTGAGAACACACAGAGAGCTATGGTCAGTAACAGCGGTGAGGTATTTTGTAAATAATGTGACTGACTGGCAGCCAGAGAGCTTGTTTCAAAAGTAGTTCCTGTGAGTGTAACTTGAGTGTAAGTTTATTCTTCATTAAATCCACACTTGAAGTTATTTTTTCTGGCTCTCCGCGACCCTTTGGCCCTTTGATGAGATCAACGAAGACAGACATACCCATACACTAACACTGGACACCTTGTGCCTAAAAGCCTCTCCAACATGGCTCTATTAAAGTATTATGGGTGTCTTTTATTTTTTAAGTGCTTACAGATGTATCCTGCCAAAGCCCCTTTTCGGGTTCTTAAGCAAAGCCAAAAGTCACTGTTTATTTTCACATTCGTGCGCAGACAGAAAAACAGTCGAGCTGTTAATTTAGTCTCCACATCTTGTCCACACAGTGAAAGATGCCCTTTTACTTATGAGTTGTATGTGTGGGAAGGGGGGGGGGGGTTGACCTGTGTCCCCTACCCACTCTAATCCTTCCTCCACTGTTGTGCTGTCAAAAAATGGTGATTGGTGGAGAAACCCGCACACATGTTCTGTAGTGCTTTCTTGTAGCATATGACTACAAAGCTAAAAAAGCAAAGTCCTCCAGCAACCGAGACAACACGTAGCCTTGCCTGTCAATACTGTCTCCCCGCTGCAACCCCCCCCCCTGCAGAAACCATGGTCCTAAAGCCCTCACACGAGTCTGGCTTTGTGGCCTCTGTTCCTGTGAGCCGGGGGACTTCAAAGTGAAACGGGAATCAAGAGCACAGACAGCCCTCTGATTTCTGTGCCCATTCAAGCTGCTTTACAGAGTAACCTAACACCTGTGGGGAGGCTCAGAGAGACAGAGGGTTGAGGCGTGTGTGTGTGTGTGTGTGAGAGAGAGAGTGAATGAGAGATGGACAGAGAGAAATAGGTGTTGGTGAGCTTCACGCTGAATAGATCATATTTTGCATTGGTGTTTTATGATTCTTCGAGGTGCTTTGTTCGAAATGCAATAAAACCTTCACTGAAAATAAAAGTTGAAACATATTTCGCTGGCATGATTGTGCCATAAACACGAAGTCAAACCTTCATCAATGTCACACATGATGACCGCGTCTTGTCTTACAATAGACGGTGAAAGTGAGAAGAAGAGCAGCAGGAGATGTCAATCGGGTCTTGCACACAAAGACCACTCATCACCCACTAGAGAAACAACACACAAGTTCAAAACAGGAGGCCCAGTGATTAATAATAACTTCATTAGGCCCAAGCTCCTGTAGCCTGTCCTTCAGAGCACTTGAGGGAGGTCTTCTCATATGGCTTCCTGCATCAGATGAGTGCTATCTATTGATTATATTGTACTGGGCCTTTTTAATGGTGAAAAAAGTGGGCTATTTACAGCCTGGCTAAGTCTGCTCTTCCTGCTAATCTAATCCCCAAGCTACTCATGTGGTCATTCCTTCCAAGAAAGCTGAGAGCTCTGTGTAACTTTATACCTGCCTGCCCCTAAGGAGGGAGGGAGAGAGAGGGGGGGAAGAGAGCAAAAGGAGAACATGAAGGAAGAGGGTGAGTGGTGGTGGGGGGAATAGAAAGAAGAGGGAGGATATGAGGTGAAATCACCTTTGGGTATCATCATCGCAAACCCTCTTCTCTTAAACCAACCCTGTCTGCCCTCTGCTCACCCCTAACACCCGAGGTTAGTTCAGTTCTGCTCCATTAACTCTGCGGCTGTATCCACATCTTCCTGTAAAGGCCAGGCGCATACGTGTACATGCACATGACCGGCTTTAGATGTTCACGAAGCAGAAAGATAAACTCGACTCCTCTCACATGACTGTACTCGACAAAGCAGAAACATTAAGAGTGGACTGACAACACCCAAGACGTGCAACAACATGAAGTGTATTAAAAATGTGCGGCACACATGCCTACGGAAGCAGGCCTATTTACATCGCTCAGAATCATAAAATGAGATACAACACACACACACACACACACTACACCCCTCTGACACAGACCCTTCGAGCCCCTCTGACGCTACTGTGTGCACTCACGCTCCCCCCCCTTCTCCCTTTCTCTCCGAGGACTGGACTGCCTTTTGTTCGCAGGGCCCTGAAACCCAAGCCGTCTCGGCCGGTAACATCTTTCACTCTCCGGGCCCCACTGGAGCATTAGCTGCAACTCGATATGGGTCTTTTCAAAGCCATGTATTATTGGGTAAATATGGGTCACTTTGGACTGGCCCATTATGTCGCTTGGGGGTGGGGCTGGGGGGTGGGAAAAGACGAGTGCAGGTGATGAAGACAACTGAATGACACAGTATGACTGTCAGACTGCGATTGCCACAAGGGAATATGACAGGGGTTTTCCACTAGTATACACACACTCAAAAGGAGTGATATATGTTGTGCCACATTTTTTATTCTTCCTTGCCCACAACAACGGGCATACATTACGCTAATATTCATGTGGAATCAACATCAGCATAAGTGTCAGATTTTGATTCGTTTTTTTGTACTCTCAAAAGCATAATAGATGATAAAGTGCTTGCATTCTCTTTCAATCTCCACTCATAATATCTGCTGTTATGCATTTCTTTCAAAAAGCCACGTGCAGTGGGATCAAACGTGTTCAGGGCTAACAGCATTTTTCCACTTGGATCTGGCACTCTGAATACCTGGGCAATGTCTCCTGCTAATGCTAATAACGGTCAGAGATTTTGCTGACAGGACCCCGAAAGTATTCCCCAATCCGGCTGCCTGGAAAGCACAGCACGGCCCCATCTCTAATTCAAAGTGAAAAGATAAGTGGGGAAACGTTCCGGCGGGTTCTGCGTGATTTCCAGCTGAGAATGTGTGGCTCCTCTTTGTGTTTGGATCGGCGACGCTGTTGCAGAACGGAGGGCATTTGGATTCTTCAGGGAAACGGCTGCAAGGTTGGGACTCCGGAGGGAAAACGGCACATATCAGATGGAGGTTCAGGCTGCGTTGGGCCTCTTGTCTAGACTCCATGTGTTGGCTGGAATTGGATTAAGTAGAGCTGTGGAAGCCCGGGCTTGGTGGAAAAGAAAAGGAGGCCTGTAATGCTACAACGGCTATTTCAGCAAGCGGACACTTAATCAACACACAACCCACAGAGCAGACGCGCAGGACAATGCAAGACAACGCTCACTGTAGAATTACTGTATGTGGCCTGGCTGCTATCACACCTGAAGACTTAACATTCCCGTATATCATGCAGCTGGTTCAAAGAAGCTACGCTGGCTCCTTCAGTGGAACAGAAAACATCTGAATGAATGGGAATTCTGAAGTCCGGCTGCTCTTACATTTTCCCCTCTGAGACCGGGACACGGGCTTGGCATCTGTCCACTTTCACAGCACCCTCACTGATCCAGGGTCAGCATTTGTTTTTAACTTCACAAAAAGGATGAGAGGCTTTTTGCATTCAGCATGTCGTCAGCATGATTCATGACCCCAAACGGGGTACGCTGACTTTCAGGTAGCAGTAAACTCTGTATTCTGTCGAATCAACACTGGAGGGAAAAATGACATCTACAAAGATAAATCAATAAGACCTACCCTACCTGACACTGCTCCAAGGACTGAGGCCTCATTAGCTATGTTTATTAAAGTGAAGGAGCTTAGACCAGTGTGTTGAGTGCACAAAGAGGGCAGCTGACAAGCACAGGGCAGGCTATATCTGAACAGAGGCTGCCCCGTACTTCTGAAAGGCCAGTCATGAGGCTGCTGGATGGCAGCGTGAATGTCCGGAAGTCTTCCTTTAGCGCTCTGCTCCGGCTGCGGTTGAGGATTCCTGGCTTGGAAATGACGGGGGCTGGAGGAGGAGGGAGGGGGGGGGGGCTGGGTTCAGAGCCACACACCTGCCAGATGATTTGTCATTATAGAGGGGTCAGCACTCAGCTGTCACCCCCTAATCACCCATCCTACCCCTTAAGTCAACCCCCCCCATCACCCCCCAAACTCTACTCCAGTCCTCCAAAAACACCCCCTGCATTCCTCAGGCAGCTCCGGTTTCACTCACAGCACTGCTGCCCCATCTGCCCCTCCTTCCTACACTCTGCCCTGAGAGAAAATGTACCCCTGTGAGAGACACAGCACACTGAGCACATTGTGTGGATGTGCGATGTGTGCTTATGCCCCCATGTGCGTGTCTACACAATTCACATGTGTGTGAATACATGTTGATCTAAGAGCAGAGCCGCTTGTATCGATACAGACGGGCGAACCGATGGAGCAGAATTTTTACCAGTGGGGAACGTGCGAAATGGTCCAGGCTGCGGTCCAGAAACAAAACCCCCGCAGACAAGCCAAACACAGAGGACTCTCACAGGTATACTATATCTGTCAACAGCGGTCTTTCATCACCACGGGTCATAGGTCACACTCTTTTCCATTGAATGCAGCTTCCTCTGGGACATGCGAGTGTGTGAGACAGATCCTCAGCCATTAGCCTACCCACTGTCCACCAGATTATCTCAAGTTGTACCCTGTGAGGGTGTCTGAGGGAGGGCTCAATGTGGTTACATCATATCCTCACGCGCGTACAGAGCCCTTATCCATTAGTCTTATCATCACCACTGACGGGCTGAGTCTGCCCCTCTGCATCCCAAAAGACAGGAGGAGACGGGAGGTGGGTATCGCTAACACTTAGTTAAGGGGAGAACATGTTTAGAGTGTTAACAGAAGCTTTGGGTGACACTTGACATTAACGTTTATAGAAATACATTCTCATGTGGAGTGACTGGCAATCTGTAAGCTGTCCCCAAGAAGGCGGCTTGTTGGTATCAGTGATAATGACTAAGAGGTACACTTGTTTTGTGTCTATGAAAGACAGCATTGTGAAGTTGCCTACGATAAAGGCCTGTTGTGCTTCTTGTGCCCAATTTTTACTTCCTGTTCCAAGCGTCACCTGTCACTACTCATCCAGAGCCCTCTTCTGTCTTGGCCCTGCAACTCCTCTGTCTAACCTGATGGGGGCAGTAGAGGCTGGCTGACCGGCGGGGCCACTGGCTTCATACCTAACCGCAGCAGCCGTGGGGCTTGGAGAGGAATCATACACCCTACTAGCCACTTGATACAGAGAGCATCTTTCTTTCGTCTCCTGAGCTGCCACTTGATAACTCTGCCCCCCTGGAGAGCTTGGAGGAAGGAGGAGGAGGCCAAACCAGACTGGAGAGGGAGGATAATGACATGACATCAGTGTCATCGTTAACCAAATGGGGCCGTAAACAATGGAAGGACATATGCTGTTCAGTGAATGGCTGCTAGGACAAGGCACACCCATACATACACACAGCAGAGGAGCCTTGACAGGTAGATGTAACATTCTGGAAATAGAGCACCGATACAGAGGGGAAGAATAGAGATTTCCCATGGGGATGGTGGGGGGGGGGGGTT
>JAVQJD010091360.1:0-15271 GCA_036023655.1 Nannoperca australis
TTGACTCTATTTTCTATTCATTTCACAACGTATGGTGGTGAATAAGTGTGACTTTTCATGGAAAACACAAAATTGTTTGGGTGACCCCAAACTTTTGAACGGTAGTGTATATACATATACATATACATATACATACACACATATACACACATATACATATATATATATATAAAAAACACCTTACATTATAATGGGACCAGCATTGACATGTAGTATACAAATGGTACTATTTTATACTCTAATGTTTGAATGTGGAATGACATTGTACTATCTGACCTACCATAGTTGGAGAACAACTCAGGGTGTTTGAGAGGAAGCTCAATGGTCTCTCTGATGACATCCAACTGGCTGCTGAGTCCGCCAATCATACTGTATGTGACCTTTGACCTTTTAGTTTCTGCATCTGGATCCTCCTGTCCTGCTCTGTCTCTGAAAGTGACTTTAGTGGAGCAGGAGATGGAGTAGAAGGTGTCAGTAGTCAGTGCACCACCAGGGAGAGCTGTAGGGATTTTCTCTGCCTGCTCTGAGCGCTCCAGACTGACAACATCCTCCCCTGACCCTGCAGGAGAACTCTGGGAGTTGTAGGAAGGGGTGCAAGGATCAGGGGGTGAGGAGAGCGAAGGGAGGTGGGCTGGTCGGCGTGGGGTGCTTGCTGCAGGCCCAGGCTCTGCAGGCGTGCTCGGTGCCCCATTGGCATTGCTGTCATCCACAGTGAGCAAGCTGAGCTGCAGGGAGAGGTCAGTTGACGTGGAGTCCAGCACAGAGTTCATCACGGAGGACTCCTCCGTTTCAGGGCCCAGTGCTGGGGGAGGAGCTGGTCTGTGGAGGGTGACACCGTCCTCTCCTCTTATGGTCTCAACCCGCAGACTGCAGGACCGGCCAAAGTAGGTCAGGGAGATGACACTTCCTGGCAAAATGATGTTCCCAACTGGCACAAGAAAGACAAAGCAGTAAAGTTATTCCACTAAAGGAGGCAGGGCAGTCTGGGCAGTAATTCAACTGAAAACTGAGCAATTCAAAACCTGAACACAGTATCCTTTTTTGCCAAATAGGGTAAATGTAAGTCTTGGAGTCAAAGGTATTTTCATAATGGATAATGGAAAAGGGGGAAGAAAAGAAAACAGACCTCACATTTACCACAGAAAAAAAGAACAATACAATGTTCATATAAAATGTCACATTACGGTCTATATTCAGCAAATTAATGTTAATGATGCTGAAACAATAAACAACAAAAATATTTGTTTGTGCTTTGTTAATAAAGCAATGCTGATGCAATAAAACACATACATCAACTTCTGTTTTTGCTAAAAAACACTTTAATTTATTTATTACCACGCAGAAAGAAGACTGCAGCGTGCTTCCAAATGAATGTGGCTAACTTTTTTAAATGAAAAAAGCTGTGTTCTCACACTTTTCTTTGTATTTTCCTGTTCGGTCACACAGTGTCCTTCATGCTAGTCATGTTTTACCCCTACCCTACTCTTAAAGTGCTTTTCTGTGAAGAAGTGACTGACTTACCCCGAGACCTCAGAAAGAAGTTCTTGAACTCATCTGTTTCTAGTGTGTCATCTTTTGACCTGAATGAAAGTTATATGTATATGAGAAACAACTATACAAATATAGATAAGTAATATTCATTATGAAGCTTTATTAAACCAGGAAAGTGCCCTACTGACATTAGAAATCTTTTTTGCAGCATAAACATAGTTACAAACATATCCAATATAACTTATATATATCTTATAATGAATTAGATAAACTATGCAGAGAATACTCAAGGGACAATAAAATCACAAAGAAAGCTTATAGAATAAGAGTAATACATATTTAATAACAAATAATATTAAAACAGATAGAATGTATATAAAGATTATTACAAATAATTGCGCAATATGGATAAATAAAATCTGTTTTGGCATTTTAGCCGCAGTAGCAAGGTGTGACCAGCAAGTGGCAGCCTTTACCTGAGATAAACAACTACTTTGAGAAGTACACAACTATTGTTGGTACTGCAGTATATCATTATTGCAATGACTTTATGACATAAACTCCACCATCTATTTGTATTGGGATTTAACGTTTCAGCTGCAGATGTTAATGAATAAAATGTATATAGAAAGGTTGTTTTATTATTTTGTCATTTGTGCAATTGTATGCTATTCCTAAGCAAAGTGACATATGTGATATATGCATATTTACATAAAAAGGGAGGAAAAATATTAGAAACACTTCTCTAAAACAGCTTCAAAAATGAACTGTTTCATGAGGATTAATAGCAGTGCTGTTGTATTAGACCGCATTAGCTAGATGTGGTTTATGCTAGATAAACCAGAACATGATACAGTATTTTAATATGTATAATGTGTACCCCAGGCTTTTGTTCAATGAGAAGCAGATAAATGTTACCTGTTAGAGAGAACCACCTCCTCAGCCTGGAGCACGGGGCCTGTCAGTGGGTGCAGCATCACCTCGTCCCCCGACTTTACTCTGAGGTTATTCTGAGCACTTTTCTGTAGACCAACTTTTCCACCAGGAAAGGAAGCAGCCGGCCATCCTAAACACACCTAGAAGGAAAACACGTTTTTTTCCAGGCAGCTAAAGCACAATGATGCAGCATCCTGAGAACAAAAACCATCCGTCAGCTAAGGGTTCAAGGACAGTGACACAAGACATTTAATATGTTGGGCTATAAAATAACAGTACAACAATATCACCTCTTGTTGTCCTGTGAGACTCGTCAGTAGGACTGGTCTCCCGATGCATACGCTGGCTGACTTCATGGAATTGAGGCTCAATTGGGCTAAAGTTGATCTGCAACTCTTGGGTATTTTGTCATCAGCTGGGAGGAAAATAAACAAAAATCATAATGTCATAATGTTGAAATCCTTCACGCCAGTAAAAGTCACTCCACATTCAGACCTCACTTATGATAAAAGTATACACGTACATATTCTCTGTAAATGTTCTTTGAATAAATTATCAATTTGTAAACATATAAACATAGGTTTTACTATTATAGCCCGTTCAGGTGGTCAGTCTAACTATTTCATATACTACAGAGTAGGCCAAACTACAACTAAATTATCATACATTTTGAATGTAAAATGTTTAAATGTCAACTTTGCCACTGGTGTGAAAAGAAACTGGTGAAAAACTTTTTCTATGAGCTAAAACTGACAGCTTTCCCAGTTTTACAAACCAACTAGATTACAAGGCAATTCAGTAACTGAGAATGCAAGTATATGGAAAGTATCTGATTAGAGGTTGTTTCTAATCTTGCATATTGGAAATGTGCTCTACTGTGGGTAAATTATTTCAGAGAAAGTTTTAAAGTGTTACAGCCAAGTAGTTCAAATCATTGACCAGCTAGCTAATGAATGGATTGGTTCATACAGCGTTGTCTGTAAGCAGTGGGATATTGACACACTTCCATAATACTTAAAGTTATAGAGGATACGTTCACAATTGTTCAAATCAGCAGGGATGTACATAAAACTGTCTTCCTTGCTGTAAGTATTCTTCCTGTCCAACCTGGCCATTAAGAGATCCTTTCCTGATGTGCTAAATCCACAGTCCTCTGTGCAAAAATACTTTTTAAACTGCAGCTGAAGTTTAATTTGCAGCTTCTGCAGTCGGAATTACACAAATCAAGCAGAAAACTTCAGAAAAGTTACATTCTTTTGGGTATAAAATGATTCCTTCTCTGTACTGAGCTGCGATGGAGAAAAGGTAAACACAAAGAGGGAATGTAATCCTAAAAGGATAGACATACAAAGCTCAAACCCACTTTGGACTCATTTTAAATCCAATCTGTTTAAGTACAGAGAGAGTGTCTCTGTCCTTGTTTACAGGCGGGACTGCACATGTTACACCAGCATCTCAGCATCTAGTATCAGTGGGTGCAACAAGGTCCATGGCAGACCTCCCATCTTCATGCTACAGTCTGGTTCATTTGCTGAAGGCATTAACAGTTAACTAACCGATCGACGTGTCAACGTCTGTTCAACTTTTGGGTTTATGTGTCTAAGTCTTACCTTTTTCAATGAAATCGATGACAGTGAATGAGTTGCTGTTTTTGCAGCTTCCTCTTTCGTGGCCAGATGTTTGCAGGCTGGAGGAGTCACTTGAGCCCTCCGTCAGTACGAGTGAAATATCCCCATCACTCGCTTTTTTCGACTTGCTTTTATTTTTCTTTGAAGACATTTTGATGGTCAAAATCTTCACGTGCAAAATGTCTACAACATGGAGCGGTGTTGTAAACTTCCTGGTTAAAGTTTAGCCCCGCCTCCCTTTACCGTAAACCCTCGCGTATTGAACTGGAATTTTTCGGCATTGCAAAACAGTCCTCTGGTGTTTTACAAATATATTTCATAACACGAATAAATAAGACTAACAATTAAAACAAGGTTGTTTTTAATAGAGAAATCAATCTGCTTTCGAGAAAGAAATATGCAAAATCTAATAGAAAAATCATTTGATTTTACCTTTTTTTAATACCAGCAAGTAGAAACATGAAATTTAATACGATAAAGGGCGTGGTCAACAGTATTAAGATGTAGTCTATGCTAAGCAGCGTTTCTATATAGATTCCAATGGTTACTATGTGTTTCTTTTAGGTTCTTTGCACCAGATGACTTGACTAAAGTGCTCCAGCAAGCCACAAAGAACTGTATAAATTCCACTGTAGAGCTGATAATTAACTAGTTTCAAATCATTAATTGGCAAATTAGTTAGCCGAATTTAACTGTCAAGTCATCGTTTAAGTATTAATTAGCTAAATTGTTGGAAGTATGAATGGAGCTTGCCATAGTGGCAGTCACCACACCGTTCTGTGGCTAGCCAGTCCTCGGGGTCTCTTAGTAGAGCATTACGGTATTTATGCAACTTCCAGGGCGGACCTTTACTTAACCGAAGTGCACTGCACACAAACATGGATGAAATACCACCTTCACACGGTCGTTAATTGTAGCGTAAGCGTAGTAACATGGCTGCTTGTGCCTTTGCTTTCAGGCTTGTACCCTTTGTGAGAGGGTTTCGTATCAGAGCGTCTTGTCCTGCGCGCGCAGCTGTTCGTGCGTTCTCGTGCACTGCAAGTCGTTCTCAACTACACAGAGTGGAGGGGACAAGCGCTTTGACGGGCAACGTTGACCGATTCGGTGGGCTGACCGTGAACCTGACTGAGACCGGTTTACCGGCTGACATCAGCGAAAGCTCGTTCAGCAGTTTACTGCGAGGTTGGTTCGTCCTAAAGTCGGCTGTGTGGCCGAGGTCCTCTGCTGGGAGAGAGAAATGATGCGTGTCTTGTCATGAACTCACCAGTCACTGAATACTTATCAATCCTCATACAAATGATCTCCTGAAATATTGTGTTCAGGCAGTTTAGCATTTAAAAGCATTTTAGCTGTGAAGGGAAACCCAGTGTGTTTCTCAAAGATAAAATGATGGTATTCATTAAAGTGAGAGGTTTTCTAATTTATTATATCAGTATCTAACTATTATTTCCACTATAGAGTAATCTGTCAATCATTTATTTGAATAATTGTTTATTTGTTAAGTAATAACTTAATGATAATTATTGTTAAGTGTGTCAAAGAATGATTGAAAATGCATGTCACAAGTTCCCAGAGCCCAAGGTGAGGCCTTCAAATTGCTCTTTTTCCGATTTAACAGTTTAAAACCTCAAGATTTTTTATTTAGAAGTATATTAAATAGAGAAAAGCAGCAAATCCTTACATTAAACTGATTCCTTACATTAGCTGGAATCAGAAAACAGCCTGGCGTTTTCTGTTTATAACAACTAATCCATAAATTGGCTAATTGTTTCAGAACTACATTATAGTTTGGGAAATGGTAACGTTCCACTGTGAAGATCTGCTTCCTTGACCTCCACGCTACTTCCACCAAAATGTGTCTGTTGCTTGTCATCTTGACTCTAAAATCAAATGAATCATCAATAACAATCTTTCATTTTTTCTGTCTGTTTCTGAGCTGAACCATCATAAATAATAGATTTTTAAAGGAAGTTTGTGGATCCTTGTGAACTTTTGTACTTTTTTGCACTCCGCAGATTCTTTGGTCCAGTGGAAAGCAGAGGGGAAAGTTGCAGTGTGGCTTCGAGTACCCATCCGACTGAGCCGATGCGCCGCTGCTGCCTCCACTCACGGCTTCACCTTCCATCACGCCAAAGACGACTATGCGGTGTTGGTCCTCTGGTTGGGAGAAGGGGAGAGCAGGCTCCCGAGGTTTGCAACTCACCAAATCGGAGTGGCAGGTAGAGATTTATAGCCTGAAAGTTCCGTCTTGACTTTGGGAATCGCCAAATAATCTCACCTACAGTAACGGCCCACTTCCTTGTTTTTCAGTGAGCTTTCAACCACATCTCACAGTCTGTATCAGCAGATGTAGTCAGTGGTCATGGATCTGATGTAGGGCTGGGCGATACAGCCCAAAATGTTCTCACGAAGAAAAAAAATATACATATTGTAAGAAGATGACAAGCACCTGCCAAACAGCAGAACATTTTACAGATAAGGTGCTGTAATTTCTTACTTTCTGCGTGTTCTAATGGGTGAAATGGTTTCACGTGATCAGGTTTGTGGTGTTGCTCGTCTTGGCTGCCACGTCTCCAGCAGTTTGTTCTGTTCTTTGTCTGATTCGTAAATAGCCAAAATATCTCCAAACTACTGAAGTTGAGTGACCTTTCTTGTTGACAATGGCGTCGCCCTGCTTCGACCTGGTCATGGTCATTTAGCTTATTTGCTCCAACTACAAGCCTGTTAGCCACTGTGTCTGTTTCTGACATGATTGGCTGTTGATTTGCTGTTTTTTTTCTTCTTCTTCTTCTTCTTTTTAATGGCAGCTGGCAACTAGCATTTAAGGTGCTTTAGCGCCACCCTCTCCTGGTGATTTGTTATATTTATTTTGATGCGATAATTATAATTTTATTGCCCAGCCCTAATCGAATGAAGACCATTAGATGCAGTTGAAAGCTCTGGAAAAAAACTATGAAGTTGACTTTGAGTTGAGATTATCTTGTGAAACACATGTAGTAGTAGGACTGAGTTGTGCGCGTGTAAACATTGTTATAAATACATATTATCACTAGCTTTTGATTATTGTCCATTCAGTTACAGCTCCAACCTGCACCTGTTAATACAACATCACTGTTAGAGCAAGCACCATACGATCACATCAAAACCAAACATGTGATAAACCAAACCTTTAAATGGAACATTTCACAAATTTTGAATTTAAATTCGAGAACATAATCAGATGAATCAAGAATGAAAAGCACTGAATCAGACCTGTCCCCCACAGTAAAGACTTCAGGCTGCGATTGGCAGAGCTTCATATGGTGTTCCATTACTTCTGATTCACCGAGCTGACCACAAGCTCCCGGGACCCACAGACCCCGTCATTACTGATACAGAAGGAACGTTTGCCCTCACCCCAGCACTGTGTCTGGCAAAATATGGAAGTGTGACTTTACAGGATAAATCCATTCTATTGCTACGTTAAGATGATTTCTAAACAGTAACTATATGTCTAAATAATTATGAATCACAAAAATAAAACAGTTAACAACTGGTTATTTTTCCTTTTTTAGAGAATAAGAGGTTTGTCTACTGGGCTGTTATGCATTTTTGAACGTTGGCCCATTTCACTTGCGTACATGGAAATTCACTCATCAGGATTGTGATTGTTGGGAGTAACAAAGGGAGGAGTTGCTGACCTGCAGAGTGCTGTGTTTCCGATTGTCCAGCAGAGGGCAGAGTGTCGTTTATAACTTTTTCACCAAAGAGCAGATGCACTTGAAGCATGTCAGAACATGTCCAGATGATGCTACAGTATGGAACCAGCTCCAGAATCTCCCTCTATGTTGCCAGAATGCCCCGACACAAACACTGATGAGACTAAGGTTAGGAATGTGAAGTACGCAGCTGTTTAGATGATCTGCTACTTGTTTGATTGGCTGCTTGTTGCTTTCAGCTTATCATTATGATAAAGAGAAGACACATAATGCACAGTCAAGTAATGTGTAACTACATTGATACGAGAAGTCATCCAATGAATTAGTTCTTACACGCATGTCTGATGCCCTACAGAGATCCTAGAGGTTCAACCTGACTTTAATGAGGACTTCAAGAAACGTTTTGGCGTTTCACATTTTATTGTTGTAGTTGTTGCAATACACCTATAACTGAGCTTTACATGGTGCTCTCCACCATCATTTTAGAGGCAGTGGACACCAGTGCTTTGCTAGAAACACATTTACAATGGTGTGCAGTGAGGCAAAGGTAATATGAACCCCAGAAGGCTTTTAAACTGTCCACCCTGAGCACAAATGTCGAAAGTGGCTATTTTGAGGTGGAAGTGACCCCCATTGACTGTTAAACACTGAGAATTAAGATAGCCCAAAAACATTTAAAACTATCACATTCCCACAGGGGGATGTGGGACGTAACATGGTTAGTGCAACTGAAGAGTCACACAAAACAATAAGTCATTTGAAGTGTCCAGAATGAAGCAGAGGGATTTAGCCTGGAAGATCATACTAGACCGCGGAAACAGTAGCTTGACATTAAATATTTTACATCAGGGTCATATTTCTGGCTTTTTCTGGAGCTTTCAATCACATGTAGTGGCCTTCTTTGGTCAGCACATGAGCTAAGTATGGACCTTCAATGATGTGACAACAGGTGGTTGTATATAAGGGAAGATCATAACCCCTGTCTCTGTTCAAAGATGGTCTCTGGTGTCGTATCTGAATGTCCTCTCGGTTATTCCTCCGGCCATCCACTGACTCCTGGTTGATGACTTTTTTGATGACTTTTTTACATGACTTTTCTTTTCATACACAATGGGTTAAGTAGAAGATGAGAATATGAGCAGGAGTGGCAGTAATATAAGTAACAGAGACTGTGACCAACAGGGTTGTTGACATCTACACACCCATAGATGTCAACATGTGTTCATCGGAAGTGTCCATGAGTATGATGCTGAAATCCTACCATCTGCACTTGACCTCTGGCCTCACAGGACAGGATCAAGAACTTAGAGCTCAAAGTAATTCCAAGAAATTACAGACTCACTGTTTATGTCATTGAAATACCACACACTATAAATAATGCTGCTATTATATAGATGGTATCCTGCTGTCTCTCAAGCTGTCCACACCAAATGAATGTCCTGTGTCCACCCAACTGAAGGTTGAGGGCCACAGAGCGTTAACAAGCAGTAAAACAAAGGAAATACTTTTGTATTTTGGCTGATATAAAGACGAATTCGCGTCATTATTGTGAATCACAAGGGTTGTTTCATGATTTGATGCATTACTTAGTGACTCACTAAACCTTGTAATAATTGTATTTTGGACCCCGTTCACTCTTTTCAATGACATCTCCCCACTTTACAGTGCAGTATGTGGAAAAATGAAATCAGCCGTTGTGTACCAGACGTAATCCTGTGCATTAACAAATGTGATGGAACAAAATCAACGTCCTGGACATCACAATGCTAATCTGTTCTGTAATGAAATTCAGCTCCATTGTTAAGTGGCTCAGAGTGACTCTTAATCACAGTAGATTTCTACAGTATCAAAATTACAAGCTAGTCATGACTGCAGGGTCACAATCATTTTGACCTCATAGATTTTACTGTGAACCTGTAATTATTATAAAACCCAAAAGTAGTAGGAGAAGCCTGCACATCAAACTTTTTTGTGGCTCAGAAGCCAACTGTAACCTCAAGCAATTAACAGTTTTTACTACAGAACCCACAGTTCCCCTCTGATGATTTGCTTCAAGGATTTTTCTCTCATAATTCCTATTAACATTTTTTCCCTCCTGCTCCTTGTGAGCATTTTGTTGCCTAGACTGGAGGCTACATAATCAAAGCCTCCTTTAGCAGCAACCGTGCCTCCTCCTGTGAAGCGCCATATGGCACAGGGATCGGGAATGACATCAGTTTCCACATGGAAGTCCAAGTCAGGCCTTTAAGACGACCCATCCCTCTTTATACATCTGTGACATTCATTTAAGGAGGCCCGTCCCAGTCGGTCAGACAGAGCTACCGGAAAAGAAAGTGGCCCGTTTTCCCTCTTTCTCCACTACATAGCTGCCTGTCTTAGTCACTACCTGCTAGGAAAGAAACTGCTCAAACAGAAGAGACAAATGTAATTGCTAAAGTGGGATGTCATTTAGAAGTACAGCTTAGTCACTCCAAAATCTATTTTATTTTAACCCCTTAGTTTCAGTCATCGACGTGCTCTGTTCTTGTTCACTCAGGGGATGTTTGTAAGAGTTCATACACTTTTCCACAACACAATTGCATATGCTGTCCATATTTTTCAGAAAAGTGACAAGTTTGTCTATATTTACTCTAAATCTAGGGCTGACATTAAAGCGGCTATAGTCCATATTTTGATATTACCAATGGATCACATTACTACTTGTGAGTGTCGCTCGTAGTGACGAACTCACAGATAAGTATCACCCAAATCTGAAGTTTAGCATATTGCAGCTTTTCAGCTCATTGTTTTGTTTTGTTGGCCCACAACTTTATTGTCTGGGATCTTTCTCACCGGTCTCCGCTGTTTCCAGCTGCAGTATTCAGTTAAACAGCATTTAGTCAAACAGCACAGATAAATCTAATGCACGCCGCCTTCACCGCACCAAACGACACAGAGAAAATTTGCGACCAGCTGGTAAATACAACCCGACATTTTAGTCAGAAGATAGTAGAGAGCAAAAAGCGTCATTTAAAGGAGAGTGAATATTGGACTGCATGCTAATGTTGCGCTTTGTCTGCTGGATGTGTACATAGGCAGCTGCATGCTAGCAAGTTTTCCATATCAACTTAAAGGTGAAAACATGTTGGTCTTGTGTTTACCGCTTGTTTTTACTGCCCCCAAGTGGCCAGACAATCAGTTATTGCAAGTTTATGGTTAAGTTCTCAGTATGCTTCAAACAGAGTGCTTCTCAAATAGTCTTACTGTGTCCGAAACCCCCTTCTTACACTGTGGAATTGAGTCAGACAATTCTGCAATCATGCCCACTTCATGCAAGATTTGTTGTGCAGAGGTGTGAAAGTAAGACGGGGTTAGAATCTTCTTTAAAGGTCTCTTTGTTTCATTTTTTGGTCTCTCCCCAAATGACTGAAATTCTATTTTCCTAATGTGTCTACAGATATCTATACTTGTACAATACTTCATCCATCCTCCAACCAATCCCTTTCTTATGACAGAAAACAACTAATTTTATTTTTGTTTTTAATTTAATAAAAAAATAATTTATATATATATATATGAACAAGTGAACAAGTCAGCTGTCGTCGCAGGCCTGTCGGAGGTTCAGCTCCAGTCTTTCTCCATCACATGCTGCAGGTTTAATGTTGTGTCCAACCTAATATTTAACTTTGAGCTAAACTGCCAACAGTTTACAATATTTGAATGAATATCTGATTGATATATTGTTTTTGTCCTAGGCGCAGTTGTTGATGAATCCAATGGAAAAGTTCTTGTCGTCCAAGACAGAAACAAGGTATATGTGTCACTTTATTGTTTGAACGTACTGTACATTGTAACCAATGGCACCCCATTAGTAAAACCACATATGTAATGCTATTGTCAAATAGACCATATTCATTTAATTGGATTAAGATATAAATAACATTTTTTTCGTATATGAAAATATGTTTTATTTCAGTAAATACGAAGGTTTTGTTTGACTTGCTACTCTCCCTCAGAAAATCCTAAGAAATCTTGAAAAATTATGATTATTTTCAGGAATCCACCGGAGTGCTGAATATAAAAAAGGGAATTATAAGTACAGAGCAGTGATTATATAGGTACAGTTAGTAAGATGGCAGAATTTCTTAAAAAGATAAATTATTATGTATTTTGGCTGATAAATTTTTTTTTCTGGCAGGTATTTCACCAGCTCTTGCCAGGTTGAGTCAAATTTAAGCTAATATTGGACACTGATCCTTCCATCTATAGTGAAAAAATGAGCCAGTGAAGCACCAGATATCCTGGTGCCGCTAAAATAGTCTGTGAAATGGTTTTGTTTATTTAGTGAGTTGTATGTTGTCTCTGTTGATCCAAACGTGGGTGGAAATCCTCTCAGACCTTCAGCTCCTCTCACACTTAACATAGCTCCACACAACATTAGTTGACCTCAAGCAAACATGGTGTTTACATAAGCTGAATGCACTCAAACAATCTTGTGAGTATATGCCTCCGTCAGCTCTCACAGAGCTCACGTTGTTGTGAGGTTGACTTACAGCAGGTCCCTTTTTAAAATCTTTTCTACGCAGACTTGTTAGCATTTTTAGTTGGCCAAAACAAGATTGCAGCCAATTTTAAAAAAGGGATTGCAGCATGATTCTGCAATTTGGAAACCAATTATGTTTTAAGATACCAGATAACTCGACTTGACATAAATGAGGCAATAAGTAAAGATCCTTTCAAACAAACTGTGCCTTCTGTAACCTGAATAGTATAAATTGCCAAATTTGTTGTGGTGAGGGCAGCAGCTTCTGTCCTTAATACATTATGTCTCAACATATTTTGATAGCATCATATGTCAGAAAGTCCTAGCATTGTGCATGCACATGCAACACAATAAACGCCAATTTAGATCTTATGCACAGCACTGCAGTAGTGTCAGTTCTCTTCACACATGAACATGCCACCTTTAAAGACTGAAATGAAAAGCATTAAAAGACTTGAACTGCCCATAGCACAACATACCAGCACAGGGTTACAGTGGTTTGTGAAAGGGTGAAACCTTGAGCCCCTTGTGATATGATACAGAACTTTTTCACACAGAAACAATAATAGTTTCACTACACTGGCAACATCAGTGGTGCAATGTAAGTAATACTTTGTTACCATGTTTTAGATTAGAAGTATTAGAAGTATTAGTACTTAAGTATTACAGTAGTTTGTATATTTCTGTCAACTTTCCCTTTTACTACGGTGCATTTTCTGTAAACATCTTTGTGACTACAAAATCAAATACATTTGGTAGTCTATTGATGTGGGAAGCAGGATGGGAAGCAGATCTGGTGGTTTTATGGGCAGGGGTAGGCTCAGCCCACAAAAACGTGCGTTTTGTCCACCCAGTCAAAAGTTAAGAAGAAAAGGATTTTTTTTCTTCGGCCAATCAAAAAATAGCACAGAAAATTAAAACTAGTACCATTTCTAACTTCTGATTAGGTGGGCAGCCTACAGGAAGCCACCCCCTCTGTTCATCAACAGCTCTAAAGCAGACCTGTCTGCAGACTACATGAAGCTAATAAAGCTTTATGTAGCTCCGCAGCTAACTGAGCTAACTACCTAATGGCAGCTACAGTTAGCAGCAGTTAGTGGTTGATTACTTTAGCAACAACACGTAAAGCTATGTACATCAAGAAACTGGCAAGACACAGAGAGTTGAGACAGTTTTACAGTTGTGTATTTTTACAGTAATTTATTAGTATTTTTACTTTCAATACTTAAGTACATTTAATATCAGAAACTTACATTTGATACTTAAGTACAGTGAATGTCAGATAATTTAAAACTTTTACTCAAGTAAAATTCCAACAGGTGACTTTAATATCTACCAGTCATTTTCTGATGAGATACTTGTACTTTTGCTCAGGTGTGGCTTTCAGGTACTTTATACACCACTGAGTAAAGTAGCCTTAAGTGTGCAAGAAAATCAAGTACGACACATCCCGATATCTGTAACAGTAGACAGTGTCACTATCGTGTTGGAACAAAATGTCTTAGTTGTACATCTATCAAGAAAGAGATAGAGTTGCTGCTTCTGCTTTCTGACTGCTGATTGAACAAAAAAAGGACATTATGATGGGAATTTATTTTACTGATTGTGGTTTTGTTTATTTTATCAACTAAACAAAAGAAAAAAAGAAAAGCATCCTTAATTGTAATGCTGTGTACCAAAGAGCAGAGTCCAAGGCCTGATAACACATAAACACATGTGCCATCATTCATTGTCAAAGAGCCATTAACTGGCAGAAGGTTGTACCTCCAGTGGGAGAAAACATTTCAAATGTCTGCTGAAAATAAAATAAATAATTTCTGCTGTAATAACCCAACAGACATTATTCAGATTCTGATAGACTCTTCTAGAGTTTCAATAATGTCCTGCAAGACACAGTACCACAATTTATCACATCATCAGTTATTTACTGCCTGATTAGTAACTTGAACTTTCTGGATCCCCCCAAAATTATAAAAAACTTGTTATCTTGGGTTGAAAAATCTCAAAGACAGACATTTTAAAACAAAATCTATCTGTAGACAGCATCTAACAATATATAAATATATATATATCAAATCAACATATGTACCTAATATAGATGTTCATGAATTGAAATCCGTCCATGACATTACATTTGTTCGATCAACAATCCACTTATAGTTTAGAAATAGTCTTAACAGGGGCCCATGGTCAATGTAAAAGCTGGATCATATGACAAATATAGTTCACATTATTATTGACAGAATTTAAGTTGGGCCCGTTTGCTGGTCTTTCATTGCACACAACATGTGTCCAAGCCAGGAGTCTTAAGAGCATATAATGTATCTTGATGGCTTTTATCCAGACACAGAGGGAAGCAGTTAGTGGCCTGGAAGTATGGGGAGTGTTTTATCTCTTGCTCTCCTCCTCCTCCTCCTCCTCCTCCTCCTCCTCATGGAGCCGTTTACTGGAAATAGGCTTTAAAACTGGCCTTTGGCAGTAGAGCGTATCTGGCAGACTGAGCCAGTCCAGAGCTCACGAAGGGTTATGAACTTCCTGAAAAGAAACCAGGACATTATCGCTCTCGCATCACTACAAAAGACAACTGACAGATCCCCAGTGGACTGAAGGTCATTTCATCCATTGGGGAGTGGAATGTAAGGAGTATGACTGTTTTATTTAACCACCGTCCAATGACATTTGATTTAATTTCCCGGTGGATTTAGTGCGATTAGTTTGAGTATGTGTGGCATAGTGTTTTTGTTGTTATTGTTATTATTATGTTCACATTGAGCTCTGACAGCTCCTGTGGGGATGAGACACTTTCTGAAAAACCACACTGATTTACACAAAATCTCTTTATTTCTTCCTACCAGCACATTTTGCAAACAGCTCCAAAAATATAGCATTTTGTTGACAGTACATGAAAATAAATGTTGTAGTGCATTTGTGTTCTAAGATAAAATAGCATTTCTGGGGGGGGGGGGGGGCGCCGTTTAAAAAAAATTATTAAATTA
>JAVQJD010091367.1:0-14193 GCA_036023655.1 Nannoperca australis
ACAGTCCAGTCTGCATCACTGTGCAGCATCAGTTCACTGTGTTGGTTCCCCAGCTGGTATGGTTTAGTCCCTCCAGCTCTTATTGACCCCTATAATACTGTGGACAGCAACACAGCTCATAGGTGATGGAGCTAACTTCTCTGGGCTCCATGTGATTGAGTGCCCTGAGATAACTTTGTTATGATATGGCGCTATATAAATAAAATTGAATTGAACTGAATTGAATTGAAGTGTTTTCCAGCATTCACACCAAGTTTAAACCAAATGTGTCACCTTAGTTCCAGAATTCAAACAGGATTTAAACTTTCACTCCTAAACTGACTTACAGGTCTTTACTATCGATTTTAAAGGTCCAGAACACCCACAAAGGTGTTTTTAATTAACCTGGCTACTCAGGATGAAGGTGGGTGGAGCCATGCTGGAATTATATGAGGTCACCAAACTTCCTCAAACAATAGAAATTATACAGGTGCAACTTCTCCTACCTAAACAGATGCAACAAAGCAAATGGTACAAGGGTCAGAGACACATTGGTCAAACACCACACAGTCCTGAGAAGAAGTCTTATCAAAAAAAAATAAGTGAAGACACGTGTGGGTGGACCATGGGTGTGTGGTACAATAAACTTGCTAAACTGAATGCTGTTAAAAGCTTGTGCACACGGTGGTATACAGGCATTTTATTTTAATGAGGATAAGTTGAGAAACATACTTTTTGCCAAATTAAACTGTGAGTACATTTGTGATTTATATAGTCAAAGATTTAATGATTCAGCATTTAGTGACAAACAAGCTGCAATATTTCAGAAAATCAGTAGAGGGCAGCATATTCTAACAATTTCATGCCACTGCTTCCTCTAACATGTTGTGACTGACTAAAGGTATTCATTTTTAATTGAAAACGTTTCTTGTACAAATAATTTTAAGTTTAAAATGTAGCACTGTATAGTACTTTGGTTCCTAGCATGGGGGTCAGGACTACCTCAAGGGGTTCCAAGAAGAAAAACTGAAGGCTCAGAAGATAGTTTTGTGACACAAAATTATGTATAATTTTCTGTAGTGTTAGCTCTTTTTTACCCTAATACTTATAACCCCTTCAGGCTTGTAAAAATCCTTCAAATGACACAATCTGAGAAGGAAAAGTTACAGCTAACAACTTATATCCACACTAAGGCCAAAACCTGTGATTAGGGGTCACAAGCAAAAATGTTTAATATATATAATTTTATAAACATATAGTTATGGATTAATATCAATTTATATATAATTGTGCACTTTATTTCTCAACTCACAGCTCCTGTCTGAATAAGTATCAGCAACCTGAACCTTCTTACTGAACCTGGGAGACACAGGGAAAGGTTGACCAGTTTGCTGCCCTGAGAAAGCACTGTAGCGCTGTCAAGGGCACAGAGAGTCTGGTTGAATAGACTCTCAGGAGCCCAGTGATGGGCAGATAAGAGGACAAAGTCACTACTGTACTCCAGCAGTGGACTACCTCACTTACCTCACTTACCTCGTCCACTCTGGATGGATGTGTGTGAAGTCAATCTTGCTTTATTGAGTCTAAAGATAGAGAGTGTTCTATGTTTTACCTCTTAAGCAAATGTGTGATTTGGAGCTATATGAATAAAACTGACTTGACTTTGAAAAACCTTTTTAGGCAGGAAAATTTGTTAAAATCTTAATGCACATACAAAAGCCAACAAATAAAATGAAGAAGAAAATCAGCAAAAAATATGAATGAATAAGTAGACTGAATAACACTTAACAATGAAATGGGCAAAGAGGCGAATTTTGAAATGTGCTGGTGCATTCATCATATCAACACAACATGATACAATGATCACTAACCTACCAACATATCACAACATCCAATAACAAGGGGAGTTCATTTAAACATTATGTACCCCATAAACATTTGGCTAAATAATGAGTGACACCATCACAGGCTGCAGTAGTGATCACAGAAGAATGCACAAGGTAATAATAGGATCAAACTATTATCTGGTGCCCATATCAAACTCTTCTCCACGCCTGCTCACCTTTATCTCTTTTCCTCCACCTCCCTCTGCGATTCTCAGCTTTACTGTCAGTGCTTTGAAGTTACATCAGAAAAGCCCAATAAGCTCATTAAAATTCCTGCTTGTAAGACTAGCACAGGAGGGAAGGCCAGTGAGCCTGACACTGGCATTCAGCCTCTTTTGAGGGCGTGCACAGTCACAGAGGCGCAGGGAGCTGCAGAGGTCGCTCATGTGCACAGGCTTGTTTTGAGAGAGGGCGCTCAGGCATGATGCAAGCACACAGAGAGACAATAGGTGGCAGCACCTCGAGCCCTGAACCCAACCAGGCACGCCAATCCCTCTGTCTCTTTTCATCCTTTCCATCTATCCACCTCTCTTTGTCTCAGCTGCAGAGCTGAGAAGTGGCTCAGTGTGAACTGCTGTTTCGCAAGGACTATGGACCAATCTGTGTGGAGCTTACATGTGATTCATGTTTGTGTGACATTTCTCCACATATTAAAGACCAGGCAGGTTACTTACAGACTGCCTCTAAGACTCTATGAAGGTTTTTTTTATAAATGTGTACAAAAAAACAACACGAAAGCCTCAATATAGGGATGAGCAGGTAATAGGAAAGGAAAAAATATTGGGACTTGTATGGCATAATTCAATTTCAGTCCCATTCACCAGTGGTAGAAAGGAAAGTACATTAACTCAAGCACTGTGCAATTGTAAGGAGCTTTTACTTCACATTTTCCAAATGTATTGTACTTTAAACTCCTGCTACACCAGACTTCTTAATGAAATGTCTATCAAACAAACATGTCAGCAGTTTATAAAATATAATGCATCAAATCAGAATCAAGTTTATTGCCAAGTAGGTTTTCACATACAAGGAATTTGCCTTGATATGTTGGTGCATAACAATAAACATAGTAAGTAGAACATATAAAGAAAGATTAAACAAGTACTGCAAGTCAAGAAGCATAAATATAAAATTGACAATAAAATATTGTCAAAAATATGTTAAATTGGACTGTTATTTTATTTATGAGTGTCTGTAAAGTGGTTCAAATTAGCTTCACCTCAACCAGCTACAACATTAAAATGTTGCTTAATTAATCCAATAACATATTACTGTAATGTAACACACCTGAAAGAGGCCATTCAGTGAAATTAGTACTTTAAGTACATCTTTTGAAGAAGCTAGGGGCTGTCTATTATGTGAGTTACATTAAAGAGAAAATGAAATGTTTCATATTGTCTGATGATGATAAGATATGAAAGACAGTACAACTAAACAAGATTACTTGTTGGAAGATTTCAAGAAGATAACTGTAATAAATGTGTTGTTTACTCTAGGTCATTTTTATGTTCGGTTTCTGGGTGAAACATGTTTTAATTTCTTAGGGACATGTACAGTACAGTATGTTGTATGCAGCAATGATTTGTCTTTCATTTATATTTGGATTATTGTATGTCATGTAATGTGGGATAGACTACTAGACACGGAAATAAAAATAAAAATTAATTCATAAATGTTCTATACTTTTAAAATGCATTCTGACATTGTGGCATTCCAAGTTTTGGTTACCAACCAGGCTACATGGACAACTGCCCCAGGGCCATAGAACACAGAAAACTGCCATCTTACCTGTGGTCATTGATTTCTTCTTTATTTATTTAAAACCTCTGAAAATGTGGTGCCATAAAGCAAGAATAAAAATTAGAAACGAAGAAAGAAAGCACAATAAATGACATGGTAAAGACATTCAGGCAGGGTCCTGCTTTATTATCTAATCTTGACAGGGCTGCACGTGTCTAAATCTAGTTTTTAGACCTTTGTCTTTTTACTTTTGTGCTTGTATGTTGCATATTCCTAAATTAAAAGAATAAAATCACACAGCAAATTTGTGGCCAAGTTGTATTCTGGCACAGAAAAACTTTGCACAGAGCATGCACAGAGAGTGGGAGGAAAGGGAGGAGTCATTTTCTTTCTTCTCTTTACTTCTGTATCTTCCCTTTCCTTAAAAATAACAGTTCATTTAAAACTAAATCAGCATTTACATGCACTGGCACGAACTGGGTTACTTTAGGTGAAATCTCCATGAATCATATAATAAATGCTGTTTGACACATCACTGCATACTGCACCACTGCCCCTGCTGCACTGCTGAATAAAAGGTTCAAGCTAAGATGAAAAAGCCCGGATGGGAATAAACAAAGCATGATTTATGAAGTTTCTTTTCTGTCAAATCAACAAGTTTAACTATGGGCTCTGTGTGTGTGTTTGTTAGTGAATGTGAGTTTGGTTTGTTCAAGATCTGACAGTGTCTTGATTATCCGTCCACCCACTCAAAGAATCACTTCTTAAAGAAAACAAAAACACAACTAGAGCTTCAAGAGCTCCTTTTTAAACTTAAACTTGACGCAGCACTGTCAACAAATCAGCTTTCTGGAGCACAACAATTGCAACCGCTGCACATTTGTGCATTTTAAATGAGATAATTCCTGTGACGTGTAAACCTCGCGCAAAACTGGCTCCAACTGTAAAGCCCGTGAAAAATCGAATAATAAATGAAACTTTATCTAACTTTCTCCCGTCTAAACTGCTGGAGAGAGTTAGCCCGGCCCATCTGGTGCAGCAAATGGCCCAACTCACCAGGGAGCAAGGGGAGTGAGAGAGGAGGAGATGGTAAAGGGGGGAAGGAGAAAGAAGGGGGGTCGGATTGAAAACAGATCAGCAGCCTGGAGATCTCAACACCACCGCATGTCTCTGCTACAACTCCCGAGTGAAACCGAACCGCCTTTAGTTCTGAACTTTAACGCGTATTTAAGCAACAAAAAACTTGGCTTTTACGCATCATGTTAGTTTGCTGAAAGCGCGCAAAGCACGCACAGAAGAGCGCGCCTCTTGGAGAAGATGGATTGTAAGAAAAAGTTAGACTCGACTTGTGCTCCGCACTGAATCGCTGTCCAGGATAGAGGGGGTAGAAATGCCGTGCAAAGTTGTGAGGGTCTCTAAACTTTTGTGAACTTGGTTCATGGAGTTTCGCGTCAAGTCCGGAGAGGCTTGTTTGCGCGGTGTGCGTTCTGTCAGCTCAGTCCTAGTTTACAGGATTTAGACTCCAGACAAAGTTTTCCTCGGACAAAAAGAGTGAGTGGAAGAGCCTCGGTGTCCAAGTGAAAAGAGACGGCAGAGAAGGTAGGTCAACTTTGTGGTGATGCTGTCAGCAGCGGGTTTTGGGAGAAGTCGCTTTATTGTTGCCTTTTTGGTTCTGTATGTTCATCTTTTCGGCTCTTATATTCACACTTCACTGTTGTTAAAAGTGCTCTGTTGCCTTGCGTGTCAGCGGCAGATGAGGCGTAGGGCAGCTTCCATCTCATTCGCACTTTGAACTTATCTGACACAGGAATCCCAAAAATTTTTGTCTTGCAACTTGATCCATATGGGAAAAGTTGTGATCAGAAAACTCGGCGCCAATTCCTCTACATATCTTTAAATAGTTCAACACAAACTATTGCAGTGTTTCCACCAAACAGTCAAGTTGTTATTATGATTAAATCTTACCATGAGAACATTCAATTAAAATAGTCTGCAAATGTAACTTTTACATTTAAGTACCTTTCCAACAGAAATAAAACCACTTTCTTTTCTTTTTAACGCTTGTATGAACAACTATTAATACAATTACAATGTCACACATTGCACTAATGCAGTCACCCACACACTTTCTCACTTTACTTTTGTAATGGCTAAATGCTACAAATCAAAGAAACAAACATCAGGCAGTGTCAGGAGTGCAGCAGCAGCGTGGACATTAATGCCTGTGACAGGACTGTGGGAGATGTGTACTTATTGTTGAAAGATTCAAAGTTTGCTGTTTGCTCTCCAGCCTGAGCAGTCAACAAACACTTGACGCCTTTGTGGGGCTCTCAAGCAGCTATATTTGCTGTTGGCTTTTACCCCTATCTAACAGGCTGTGCTAATGATCTCCAAACTCATGTGTGGACTTATGAGTCCCACTTTTGTTGTTAGTTGTTTTGGCCTACATGTAACTGAAAAGAAGACTTTTTCTATTTAATTCACATTTGAAAATCAAACAACCTCCCTCCTTGGATGACGTTTTTTCGCATGCTGATGAGAAACAGACCTAGAAAAGTTAGAAAATTGTTTGAGGTTGAGATTTAAGACTGAGAAGAGCAGCGTTTTAAAGGGAAGAGTGAATGAATAATTCAAACAAATAAAAAAAGTTTCAAATAATAACAATGTTGGTGATCTGTTTTGCATGTATGTGCATGTGTGTTATCCGCTCCACATGATGACAACCCCAGTCAGGGACGAGGTGATTTGCATGAGAAAAAAAAGAAAAAGTTTTAGTGCATTTGCCCATTGTGAGGAATGAAGAGTTCCAACAGTTAGGGCCTACGGAGAGTGAAAGGAGTAAAGAATGGATGAGCCTATTCAGCTCATTCAGCCTCAGTTCTGGGGCTCCGCTGTGCAGCGTTCAGAAACCCATAGTGGCCATGTCACTTTCATCTCCACAGCCCAGCCCTTGTGTGCTGTTGTATGTATGTGTGCTGCTGTAGCCCCCATTTTCACACATCACCTCTGTGCACAGGCCCCACTTTATTGATCTGGCTTCTTTTTGCCTCTTTTCTGGAAGTACCCAGAAAACTTAATGAACCAAATACTGGAAAAGGAGTGACTGGATTGTGTGTGTGTGTGTGTGTGTGTGTGTGTGTGTGTGTTGGAGGGGTATAGGCCAAGGAGGAGGAGAAGGTGGGAGGGGAGGAGGAGGAGGAGGGGGTTACAGCTTTTTTTGAAAGCAAATACCGATGAAGTCTAGCGTACAGGGACAGGGAGGAGGGTTGGAGGAGAGGGTGAAGTCTGAGTGACTCTGAGGAGGGGGAGGAACACCCCACCACCACCACTATCACCGCACTTCTCCACCACAACCACCCACTCCTGCTGAGTAAACTCAAAAGTTTGAAAAAAAAGAAGAGAGAATGCCTTCAACCCCAACCCTCCTTTCCCGGAGCTAAGACACTGTACTGTACCAATGAAGCCATTCAGCGGCCTGTCACCTCATGATGGCAGCCGTAAGAAAATGCAGCCGTGGGGATGGTGGTGGGGTGTGGGAGGGTTTCAGAGGGTGTCAGAGGCCTCTAAATTCTGCACTGGAATTTAGGGTCTTTTTTCCCCTGCGTGTAAACCCCTGACCTGCTGCAACAACTGTAGCAAAGAGTCAGCACATTATTCTATTATAATAAAGTTAATAAATAATAAATATACAATAGTATTAGGGTAAAGTCTCATAATCCACGTGTTTTTCATTTATTTATTTCATTATTTTATAACGGTTCCTCTCGATTTCCGTCATTCACTTTTATTAGTTGATTTCCTAAATTTCCCCCATCAGCGTAACCGTATACAAAGCCCGGAGAATGGATGTTTTGGGTGTATGTGTAGTAGCATGGTTACAACAAGAACATTTTCTTCTTATTCCATGTGATTGAGTGCCCTGAGATAACTTTGTTATGATATGGCGCTATATAAATAAAATTGAATTGAATTGAATTATTGATTATTTAGGTCATAATAAGGCCACAACTAATGATAATTTCATTATAAATGAAGTTGCACATAAAACATTTTTTAACATATGATTTGGTCTATGAAATGACAAGTTCCTAAATCTTGTTAGCATATTAGACGTAGTGAAAAATGCTCAACACAGTTTCACTGAACCTGAAGTGCTGATTTTGCCCAACCAACAGTTCAAAACGTGTAAAAATTCAATTGTAAATTATATAAAACAAAGGAACTGCAGGAAATGTTCTCATTTGAGTAGCTGGAAGCAGAGCATCCTCTGCTTTTTGTGATTGATAAATTGCTTAAACCAATAATGAATTATCAAAATTGTTGTTGATTCATTTTCTGTCAATTAATTGACTAATTGTTGCAGCACTAGTTCATTAAGTGATGTTTTAAAAAGCAGCGTAATAGTCACAACTGAAAATCTGTAAGCAGCAAATGTTGGGTACTCTTATTTAATAATTTACTTTAACAAATAATAATTATGGTATTGGCATTGAATATTATTTTAGCATCAGTGACTGAACTGGACTTAGTGGGGCTGTCATGGTGTCTTCTCTACTCAGAAGTCCAAAGAGGAGGGCTGTGTTGTGGGCTGAAACATACTCATGTGCCGGGGTGAATTGATGAGACTTTAATGGCCATTTAGGGAGCTGTAAAAGGCAGCTATGTGTTGAGCGATGCCACCGATCTTTCACAGTCAGCCTGCACTTCAGATGGAGGGAAAAGTGGGAGAGAGAGAGAGAGAGAGAGAGAGAGAGAGAGAGAGAGAGAGAGAGAGAGAGAGATGGGTTCTTACATTCATCTGTAGAGCCCTTCACTGAATCCGGGTCCTTTTTGCTTTGGGCATGGGGACGGCACAGGACAATCCCTGCTCGTTTTAATGCCGGTTGTTTCACTCCCCTCGAGGCGTCCTGTTCATTCTCCCTCAAGTGTGTGAGGTTAAATAGGCTCACGTCATATCTGGGTTTGGGGGTGAAGGAGTTTTGGGAGCGGGGGTTGCACATTACACCCCCTCCTGTGTCCACCTCTTTACACTAGTGCAGCTATGAGTGGGCACTCCAATCCAAGAGCAGAAGCAGAGGTCACGCTGGATTGTACCACTGCCGTCAAAAGAACATGCTCACACCATAGGGCCTCTAAAAACACACATCGTTGAGAAATGGTGCAGAGCCTGATGTGCATTTAACAAGCCGTTTTAAGGGCTGTACGGAAAAATATCTGACAAGCTTATTACAGGCCGATTGACCTCATCAATCACTGGAGGCGCTCCCCTTCATCTGAAACAGGAATGCACAATTGAAGCGGAAATAGGTTTTCTCAGGAAAACTGTATTTACAAGTCATGCAACAAGGTTTAACAGCCCTCTTCCTATGCCTGTGCCTCTGTCGTACTTAAAGAGAAACTCTGGTACTTTAAACCTGGGCCCTATTTTTACAAATTGTGGGGTCAAAATGACTAATACTTACCAAAGGTTTTGGAACTGGTCCAGTACATTGCCTCCACCGGCATCCTTTTGTATCCTGCAACAACTCAACCACTCTTGAGATTTCATAGCAAGACTTTCCTTGAGCAAGACTTTCTGTTTCTGGTTAAACAAAAAGGATCTTATACAAAACTGTCTGTCTGTGTAGGGATCCTTTCCATAATGTTGTCAGACAACTAACTGAGATCATCAGTGACAAAAACAAGCACTTTTAGTGGACATACTTTTCACAGGCTAAATTGCCCCAAAGGATTACGTTGCAGCCGTTGCAGCCCGGCAGAGGCGATCTACCTGACCAATTCCAAAACCTAAGGTAAGTATTAGTCATTCAGACCCCAAAATGTGTAAAATAGGGGCTGGTTTTAAAACTACTAGAGTGTCCCTTTAAACTGTAGAAAAAAGCCAAGACCTTATGCAGCTCCAATATCTCCAAAAGGGAAGAAAACTTAAACAGATTTAATAATGTATACAGTGTACTCTGTAACCGTGCTGGTGATGACACATCATGCATTACACAAAGATCTCCCCATCACATCCTGGCCAAACTCTTCACACACTCCTTAACTTGCATACTGACTCATCGGAAGCCCAGTTTCCCAAAAGCATTTCAGCAGTAACATCATCATTGTCTATCGGCTTACAAAGGAACAATGGTGGTCGTAGCTCTGGGGTCTTCTGGAGAAACCCTGCCCAGGTCACGGGAGGTCACTTAATTTGTAGGAGGGGGATGGTGAAGCTAATTTCATTATCTCCACACAAGATAAACTCTCTGGACAATGGAAAGTGACAGTTTTTTTTTATCTCAACATGTTGAATCTTTTTATCTGGCTTCTCTTTTCACAACACATTTAGTCCTAATGTGGTAGTTAACTTATTGTTGTTGTTTTTTATGCAGAAAGACCTAAAGTTGTCCAGCAAAGTAATTTGATAAAAAATGTGTATCTTCCCTTTTTTTTCCTCTTAACATTGGATGGCTTGACTTGAAACTGCAATGAAATCACAATTTTAGAGCTGCCTTGATTAGTTGATTCATGAATTAACAGATTAACAGAATCGACATGCAATTAATCAGCAACTATAATCATTGGACAAAACATTTTGAGAATTGTTTAAGGAAAAGAAATCCCACTATCTGTTTGTTGGTTATGATGACCAACTGAATACATTTGTCAAAACACTAAGCGATTAATCGAGAAAATAATTGTTAGATGCAGCCCGGTAAAATGTGCCTAAACAACTAAACAAAAACCTGAGGGTGAAGAAGAAAAGGGTGGAGAGAGATGGGAAAAATAACTAGGTAGTGCTGAAATGACTAGTTAATTGATAAGTTAATCAACAGGAAATTATTTGATGACAGTTTTTGGTAGTTTTATCAAGTAAAAAGAACAAACATTTGTCTCAAATGTGATGATGTGATAGATTTTCTTTCTTTTTTAAGTTTCATATCACTGTAGTTTCAATTCGAGACACAATTTTGTCTCTGGCCAATAGTGATTGTCATTGTTTTAATCAATTAGCACTACATTGGATAGTATAATGGAATATGGCTCATCCTCTGGTAAATTAACTCCTGGCTGGTCGTTGATGCTTGAAGATGATCAGATGTTAGTGCCATCACATGTAAGACTGTAAGAAGAAGGTTCAGGATTTCCCTTCACTGTATCAATTTCACTTCCTCATCAAACACCCAACAGGCTGTGCTATGTGACCGCAAGCTATTGAGATAGACTGACACAGGCCCGCAGACAATGGCGTATTGTCTACTATGTTTGCCGCGGGCCCTAATCTGATGCAGAGGCAGAGATTGGGGTCTGCGCAGAGGCCACCGACAACAAAATGCAGCCAGCATACAGAGCAAGAAAGAGGAGAGGGACGTTGGATCTGTTTGTGCTCTTAACTCTGGGGTTTGTGTTGGGAGGGAAGAGGGCAAGAAGTTTGTAAGTTATGATTTACACTATAGGCCCTCCCATAGCTACAAAGTCAACGCAGCCTTAAGGGTACGGCGGTTGGGCTCCTTTTCTTACGTTTTTATGTGATGGGAGATATTAGATTCCAAATGTTTATGACTCAGTGCCAGGCCACAGTCTCCTGTCAGATAGAAGCCAGAGACAAGAGACAGAGAGAGAGAGAGAGAGAGAGAGAGAGAGAGTCAGAGCTAAAATCGCATATAGAGACATGTGGTTGTCTTTAGCAACAAGCTCCGTAACCTTCCCCTCCTCCCTCACAACATGCCTGTTGCTGCCATCATCTCCGCTCTCTTTTCTCTCAGTCTCCGGCACTGGCTCTGGGCCAAAACAAGGTTTGCTCATGTTTTGTAATCAGCTCATTAGAGAGAAAGTGGGATGACAACTGTGCTGGTTACGTGCTGGGCCATCTTTGCACTCGGTTGTTTCACATGCAAGACTTTGTAGCGCCAGGCTGCTCTCAGTGAACTCAGCTTTGAGCACAGTGTAGCAAAGCATTCCAGGAAAAATGAAGTTGGTGAAGACGGCACAGAATCTACATGCATGTCATTCTTATTCTCAGTGTGGAACGCTGTATGCATGTCTTTTTAGTAGTAAAGTACACATTACTGTTCAAACAGAACTGGCACAGAACTGGCATGTTAAAGAAGTCAACAATATGAAAATGATGTGATTAACCCTTATCTGGTACTTGTGTGTAGATGTGGAATGCTAATTTTAATTGATCACCTTGAGGCACATGTTTTTCACTTGTGACTAAATAACTCTACACTAAACCAGCTAAATCAGAACACACAATTAAGATGCACTCCACAGATTTTACACATAAAGGTCAGTTTGCTTGTCATGGGGAGTACTTCTCAGCCTGGGAAAATAGTTGTATAATGTCTTTCTGATGTCTGAGAAAATAACCCTGTCTCCACCAGCTTGGATTTGGAGGCTAAACTATATAGAAAGCCCGTAATACAAACTGGGGTTGCTGGAGACCCAAGAAACTGGAGTTTCAAACATCTTTGGTATTTACCAGCCAGTTTCAATGATAAAATACTGTTGAATGCATTTTGGGAAATAAAAAGGGTTCAATGTTTTTTCCCATCTTAAGGACTAGAGGTCAGGATGTCTCAGTATCTGCTGCTTCTATCACCTTTAAAGTGTTTTAACACAGCCAAACTCAGGATTTAGTTGTTCTCATTTACAAGTGAAGGAGCATAAAAAAGTAATTTAATTGCAGCTGATTAATTTCAGCTGCAATGAAGACGTTGATCAAATCTGTATTTTCTATGACCGTAACGTTGTCTGACAAAATAAACAGAAATACAGGTTAATGATAACACCAAGTAAAGTGTGATCAGTTACACTGACATTTAAAATGCTAATGCTAACCCTAGAAAATCATCGGTGACAGAAGGTTGTCTTTCTAACTTTACTGCCTCATAGACCTCATCTTGTCTGAGAAGGCTTATGTCATACTTTTCCAAAAGGTCAGTTTTCACCATCCATACCTAAACAAAGAGCCTGTATTTTAAAATGAATCCACTATGGAGACAAGCTCTGAACAACATTGGACAGAAGGCTAAAATTGTTGCTAAAAAGGTACATTTTTAATGGACGTACTTAGTTAGAATTACTACAAGATCTCACCTGGTGACATGCTCTGACAGCTGCTACTGACACAAACACACACACACATACATTGCCCCCTGCCAAACATCAAGGGTTAGTCGCCCTCCTGGGGGAAGCCTAAGATCTGACTTGAACGTAGCAGCAGCTGGCTTGAATGGGACAGCAAAGCACAACCACAGACGCAGACTGTCAGCTATGAACTATCACAAGCCCTTCTACTGGAGTGGTGAATCGCCGCAACAATGTGGAAGTTGCACCACAGTGAAACCTGAGCGTAGCAAATGCCAACTTTGATTTGGCCAAAGATTTGGACTCGGTGGTTTGTAGGCATATCTACTGTGGTTCTGCACAGGAACACACACAGACAAACACTCTCTCTCACACACACACACACACACACACAAAGCCAGTTGTTCTTAAGTAGTAGGTTATTGACAGCTGAAGCAGTCGAGAGTGAGTGCTAACAACACATTTAGGAAGAATGACCCAGTCCAAATGCTTCAGAGAGGAAGCCAGCTCAACTCAGCAGTGTGCAATGTGGCACCAGTGACAGCTGTGACTTTTACACACAGACACACACACCTCACACTTACATAGTTACAAGATCAGCCTAGTGTTCATTTAGCTGTGATATGTCAACAAGAAAAAAAATACAGTTTTCAACATATTATGAATTAATCTGACAGTAAATTATTTGACATATTCAAACATACTAAAATATCTAAAATAACTATGTGATGGCTTACCATGAAATTTTGTCCAGACATTTATGGTTCCCAGGTGACGAAGCCTCCTGATTTTGGTGATCCCCTGATTTTTCCCTTTTCCCATGAGGTTGACATTTGTGTTTTTTGGGATGGATTGCTATAGAATTTGGTACACACATTCATGTTCCCAATAACTTTGGCAATCCCCTGACCTTTTTTCTCTCACCATCATCTGGTCAATATTTCATTTTATCCAGGGCTTTAGGTTATGACCTGCTAAACTAAAAGCATCCCCCAGTTTCAAATATACAGTGCATCTGGAAAGTATTCACAGCGCTTCACTTTTTCCACATTTTGTTATGTTACAGCCTTATTCCACAATGGAATACATACAATTTTGTCCTCAAAATTCTACACACACTACCCCATAATGACAACATGAAAAAAGTTTTTGGGGAGATATTTGCAAATTTAATAAAACTAAAAAACAAAGAAATCCCATGTACATAAGTATTCACAGCCTTGGCTCAATACTTTGTTGATGCACCTTTGGCTGCAATTACAGCCTCAAGTCTTTTTGAATATGATGCCACGAGCTTGGCACACCTATCTTTGGGCAGTTTCGCCCATTTCTCTTTGCAGCACCTCTCCAGTTTCATCAGGTTGGATGGGAAGCGTTGGTGCACAGCCATTTTCAGAACTCTCCAGGGATGTTCAATAGGATACCAGTGTGGGCTCTGGCTGGGCCACTCAAGGACATTCACAGAGTTGTCCTGAAGACACTCCTTTGATATCTTGGCTGTGTGCTTCGGGTC
>JAVQJD010091368.1:0-21732 GCA_036023655.1 Nannoperca australis
GTGTGTGTGTGTGTGTGTGTGTGTGTGTGTGTTTGGGATAGGCGTGAAGGTTTGACAAAGGCACAAGGAAATCCCACTGCAGGCCAAACAGAGCGCATGCTGTATCTCTCTGTGTGTGATAGGTGGGGTGATAGTCTCTGTGGTTATCAGAGACGGGGGGTGGGGGGGCATATGGTCATATATGTGGATCTTGGGCCAGCTGTATTGATCCTGGCCCTGACAGCAGAGGTGGAGGTGGTGGTGGTGGGGGGGGGGGACCGGATGAAAGAGGAGGAGGCTGATAACGGTGTCAACTGATCCAGGCATGCTTACCTGAAGCGTGGGAGGGCACCGAGGTAACGCCCAACAGGCTCTCAATAGGCCTTATTCACAAAAGTCAGTCAAAGGTTTCACATGAGAGCATGGCATGGGGTGATCTCTAATGTTTAGACAAGCAGATAGTGTTACTGGATTGTCAGTGTCTTCGTCTTTTTTTCTAAAGACTTAGCATTAGCACTTAGCTTAGCATTCTGTTTCTTCCGTCGACTTCATGACTCCTCTCTATTTGTGCTCCTGTTACACAATGTCTTAGCATTTAACCAGTAAAAACCTTACAGTCTCGCTTTAAGCTATTTTTGTATAATCTTTAATATTTGGATTTCTGCCTTAATTAAATGATAGTTTTAGCATTTACATTGACTTATAGTGAGACAATTTAGACTAACTAAGTAGTTGAATTCATAAGTAATTAAACGCACCATCGCACAGTTCGGCTTTAAAGGCTGATTCAGTTTCAGGTTTGTGCGTTACAAAAGAGCTCAATGAAGACTAAGTTCTGACAACAATAAATCTCAGCTATCACAAAACAATATTGGAGGGATGATAAGAATAAGATTAGAGCTGTAAATTCTCTCTGTGTGTGTGTGTGTGTGTGTGTGTGATTGATGGAGACAGACAGTCGCCTCTCTCACTGCTTGTGCACCACACACCCACACACACACACACACACACACACACCCGGCAGATCAGATAGATAAAGACGCATACTGCACGGAGCCTGTGTGACATTTTTAAAGCCCGAATCAATCAATGTAGAGGAAAGAGTCACAGGCATTTATAATGTTTGAGTATCAATGGGATCACTATTAAACTCAGGAGCCTAAATCATTTTCTAGCATCTTACATGTTGGGTCACCTGCACTACAATCCTGCACAGCTAAGTGAAGGTCACCGCTGAACAGAGCCAATTCAGCAGTAAAACCTTTTCTAAGTGTGTGTTTCTGAGGTTTATTACCTAAACATATCCATTTGTTGTAGCAGAACTTTTTGAATGTCAGTGAGGCAGGACCCCCCCACTTCTTGCTCTAATTGGTACAGTCCAATAACATAAATGAAGTGCAGGTGAGCTGCTGGTTGTAGGCCAGTAAGTGTCCTGCCCCTTTGCGACTAGTTTTGTCTGTGACCACAACACCACATCTGACATATCTTATTAAAGATGGGGGAGAGGTTGCAAAGTCAAAAAAGCTATGTTTGCTCTTTTTTTGATTGTAAAGCTAAATTCAGTAAGTCGTGGAAGTTAGAGGCTCATCTTTGCAAACACACGGGATTGGTGAGTGGCTCTGAACTGCTAGAAGCCCAACGGCACACATCATAACGGTTAACATTGTGTTTGATTTGTCTATTAATGAATGGTCGTTGGAATTATGTGTCAAATGTTTCCCTAACCTCAGAAACCATTCTCCTGTGAGAACTGTGACAAGAGCTTTTGCACTCGCTTTCAGCTCACCAGACATGAGCTTAATCACAGTGGAGAAACACCACACAAGTAAGCCGCAGTGTCCCTATTATATAAATGAATGGGGAATAGTAAAAGATTCATATATTTGGTGTGATATAACGCTCTGGTCTCCAGGTGTCTGGCTGAAGGATGCAATGAGGCCTTTGTCTCAAATACCAGCATGAGGAACCACATGGCTCGAGTTCACCAGCACCAGGAGAAAAGATATCAAGTACAATAATCCTAAAGTTCTCTTGTTTTATCATTTGTCATGAGCAGGTTGGGATTAACTTTGATGTACTGGCTTGCTTTTTGCTCTTATTGGTTTCTTCCAGTGCGACCATCAGGGCTGCGGAAAGGATTTCAACAAGAGGAACCAAATGAAGGCTCACAAGTGCGAACACGAACAGCTTCTTCTCTTTCAGTGAGTTGCTACACATCTGATGCAATAATTACTGTACTTTCTATGCTTGGCTGTCTCAAATCTGACACTTGATTTTTTTTTTTTTTGATATAGCTGTGCTTTCAGTGGCTGTACAAGAGAATTTCCCAGTCATGGAAAACTGAAGCATCATGAGAGAATGCATGCAGGTTTGTTGATGATTGAAGGCTTTTATTTCTTTATAATTAGTTTAATCACAAAAAAGCCCTCATGTCTCTGCTGCAGGATACCCTTGTGAGACTGAAGCGTGTCCTTTCCATGGAAAGACGTGGACTGAATATGTGAAGCACAGAAAAGAACACAAAGGTATGGATGTGACGATGGGAAGGGTTCTGGTGCGGTGCATATACCTCAATACTACTTGAGCGGTTAAGTCACAAATGGCAACTGTATTTTTGACTTCTTCTTTGCTCTCAGTCAAGGTGCCGTGTGGAGAGTGCAAAAAGCTGTTTACCAACACCTGGTTCTTGCACCAGCATGAGCGTGTCCATTCTGGGGAGAAGAGGACGCTGTCGTGCCCCAGAAAAGGGTGCGATAAGGAGTTCACCCGTCGCTTCAACTTGGAGTGTCATGTACTGGGAGACCACGAGGGCAAGAAGCCGTTCAGCTGCGCGTATCCTGGCTGTGGGAAGAGCTTTCCCATGAAGGTAAGCCTGCACTTCAATCGCAAACTGCTTTCTCATACTAGTGGTATCAAGCCATGCTAATAGTTTGTTAAACTCCAATACAACAAGAGCAGAGGGATTTTGTTAGTGGTGCTCAAAGCAATGAGAAAACTACATTATGAAATCTAATAGCAGTGTTTCTTTGCAGCAACACCTCAGTTACTCCATATAATCTAGACTTTGCTGCATGGATTAGTTTTTTCTTTCATACAGAGGAAATGAATTACCGGTGGTAACTGTGCAGAATGAGGTCTAAATTACCCTGAGTGACAAGAACATTGTTTTTGGCAAGATGTGCTGGTTACTGAGTATTTTCAAATGTGTTTTTTATTTTTTATTTTATATTTATTTTGAGAAGCACAAACTGATCAGAATAAAAGCACAAAGATATACATGACTGGAAGACACTAGAAGTGAGATCTTTCGGGTGTCTTGATCTGTTAAATGGTGTTACTGTTCTCATTGTTAATCAGGAGAGCCTGTGGCGACATGGAGTGGTGCATGACCCAGCAAAGAAAAAGCTGAAGGTAATGTGTCCTTGTCAACTTTTATTTTTATTCAGGTGTAATGTGACTTATCCCCTCCACATTGTCCTTGTATATGTAGTTTTTTTTTTTTGTATTTCTTTTTTTTATTTTTAGAAACTGCACCCAAAAAAGAACCGGCCCTGGCGTCTGGCACAGCAGGTCAAACTGGCAGCTGCAGCCAATCAGGCGGATCCCAACAAGCTTGCTGCAAAGCTGCGCCATACAACTTTAAAGGATAACAAATCTTGAGGCTGCATTATATAAATACCTTCTGGAATGTGTTAATTAATGGTGAAACAAATCACATAATTTTTGTTATACTTTTTGTTGATGGAAATGAATTAAAGCCTCCTTAAAAAGCATTTAACTAGCTGTCATTCTCAGTCTGTTTTCGAAGTCTTCTCAGTTGCTAATAACCTGTCTCTCACTTTCCTACAGTAGTTTGTCCCAATAGTAAAAGTGGAAAAGCACGCCAGAGCCATTAATCCTCTGAAGGAAATGTTTATTAAACAAACGACACACATTCACTCACGTATAAAACTCCAGCTGATGGGGACAGCTGGTTGTCATGGTGATGAGGCCTAAGGGCAGTTGAGCCCCCAGGGTGCGGCAGGTTTCTAATAAGGCCTGGGGCTTATTCAGGTGGATACAGCACTCGGTTGCAGAAAATCTTGATTAGTGATTACAGGTCATTATCCTAGATGACAAAGATCACGGGCTACTTTTATTTTTGTTCTATTTCTACCTGCAACGATGCATCCACCTGAATACAGCCCTGGATTCTACAACTGCCTGGTGAGGTGAATACAGCACAAATCGCCTGTTAACAGTTGCAGTACCATTTCTCCCTGTGGGAGTAAAGACAACAGGACCATATGAACTCAGCAGTGTGTTTGAGTGCAGTCTGTCGAGTGACGTGGCACGATCTGGATCAGTTCCCACCCGGTCAGGACAGGCTTGGTCCTGCTGGGTCTACTACAGTTCTGAATGCTTTTGGTCCTGGATCAAGCCCGGTATGGAGCGATGTACAGTAGCGTGTACCAGTTCACTTTGGCCAAGGTCGTTCCCAATATAGAACATCCTGGGTGGACTCTGCGTGGTGGCCCGGCTACACCAGGCTGCCGGGCCAGGAGACCACAGTAAGCGCCACCCGGCTGCGCTGCTCCTTCAGCATAGGCACCAAGGCCGAGTGGCTCATTCCCGCTGTCGACAGGCCGTTGACTGCCACGATCATGTCGCCACACCTAGAGGCAAGTCGGTATGGATTAGATGGAGCCTGAAAGCTTGGAGTGACATGCCAATCAAACGGCTCTATATCATGGAACATTGTATTGATACGAGCCATTTGAGATGGGTGAAACATTTTGAGTGGTAGTGGGTTATATAAGAAGTTTAAAAACAAAAGGATGAGACTGAAGCGATATGTGAACAATTCACATAAATTAGAACCTTTTTTATTTACTGATTTGTTGGTTGAAAGTATATTTGGAGCAATTTTGTGAATTGTTTAGTCATTAAAAATGTATTGGTTCTTTTCAATCGATTAGAAGACATCACCTTGGGCTCAGGCTATTCTGATATTTGTGACATTTTTACATTTTCTGATCAGTCTCATTGATCAAACAATTATTCCCTTTAATCAAGTAAATCAAAACCTAATTTGATAATAAATTAGTTATTTGCAGACTTTCAACCACAAATGTGTCAGACTTTCCGACAACAACGTGGCTCACTGGATTATCACAGATGATCCTTACTTATAGGATCAATTTATTGTTGGTTGGGTCTTTTCATGTTACATATGATGTAATATATTGTTTGGCCTAAACTACAATAAGAGATGCAGAGAATGGAAATCTTTGCGACATGTTCTTAAACCTTCACTGTAATTAGTGAATCCCCCAGAGAGCAGAGGGGCCCATTTACTAAATGCTCCACCTCTGCTTTTGCAGAACAAAGTTTACCTACCTTTTCCAGCCTACAATAGATATCAATCTTGCTGACTTATATTCAGATCAAATGTGTACAACGACGAGGTCAAACTGAATTAAGTGGTTTGGTTTATTGGTAGCTGTTTTATTTGTGACAATAGATAAGATACTGATGATGCAGCCAAAAGGCCACAAAGGCCTATGAAGTCCGGTATAAAAATGAAATCTTATTTACTGAGAGGGGGGGGGGGAAGAGTATGGTAATCAAATAAATGCAGTTCTTTCTTCATAAAGGTATACTTCTAAAATCAATAAAAAAATAAACTGAACAGAAAATGTTTTGTTCTTGTAATGTAGGCCTGGAGGTTTCACAGTTTATCTTCCTGCTAATTCACCGCTAACATAAGCCACAGATAGTCACGTGAAGAGCAACTGATCACTCACTTGAGGCGGCCGTCGTAATAAGCAGGTGTGCCGAGGACGATGGTCTTGATGAAGAAGGCCTGGTTGCCGTGGCTCTCCTCGTATCCCCCAACGATGCTGAAGCCCCAGCTGCCCGGGTGGCTCCTCCGCAGTACAATCTCATGACTACTGTGCAGGTAGCTGCCGGAAGAGAACAGAGCCGAGTGAAGGAGGGCCGGAAAGACGGTGTAGTTAAGACAGACTGCGTCGTCTGAGGAGTGAAGATGCTGCTTCATCTCTTTTTCTCTTCAACTGGAAATCAAGTATTTTCGACTCAACCCTGTTATATTTTTCTTTTCTTTAATTCCCTAAAAATAAATTGACCTCTTGCAATTGGCATTTGATTTTGTATATATATATAAATATATGCAAATATGCAATTTTATATAATTTGAAAAATGAGAGAAGCACATAGCAGTAGCACATAAAGCACGTGAAGGAAAAATTGAGGAGAAAAAGGAGGGCTGGGCAATTACTGACATGAATCTCACGTTGGCCTTGATTTACTCAGATTGTAATTTTCAATGAAAAGGCCAAATCCCATATAGTTGAACTGAGAATAGCTTCAACAAAAAAAATTCTAACCAGACATTCATATCACCAATTAGCCCCAAATCATTTGCTACCTTTGTCGTCATAAAGATAAATGTGACAATTGATCGTGATACATATTTGAGTTCATGTCGTCCAGGCCCTAAGAAGAAGATGTGTAAAAGAGGGGAAGTACTCTTAGTATCAGTCTGGAGCAGGTAGAGAGCTGTTGGTGCGATTGACACAGTTCAACATGACAACAATATACATGCAGGAATGTCTGCAGAGGTAATGCATCAAAGTAATACGTCATAGTGATACTCACACACCACAAATGTACATTTAAACCCAGAACTATAGTATATTTAATGAAAAATATGTGTGCTGACCTGGGTAAGCCCAGCCACATGACCCACGAGGGGGACCAGTTGGCATCAAAGTCACTGTCGTGTGTGTGAGGCAGCAGCTCGTCATGGTCGGGCTCTTCCACCATGCTGACCTCCAGCACCCGCAGCTGGACTGACGGCGAAGCGGCGCTCGCCTTCAAGGTGCCCACAGCCTCACTGTGGCTCAGGTACGTTAAGTCCTGCCCGTTGATGCTCAGCAGGACGTCCCCTGGAGGAGAGAGGGCGAAGATGCTCTAGTTTCTGATGTGATGTTTTGGATCTGGCTGAATGGGTCGTGTCATTGTCGCTTCTGAGGGAGCGCTCACCTCGTTTGATTCGTCCGTCCCTCGACAAGCAGCCATGTGGTTGGACGCTGGTCACAAAGATTGGCAGCTCCCCGCTCTTACTGCCCCGCCCTCCTGCGACGGTCATGCCCAGAGACTCATGGGGTTCCTTCTTCACAGTGATGTGTTTCTCCTTACAGGTCACACACTGGGAAAGGTCCTGGGTATAACCACACAGAGGCAACACACACACACACACACACACACACAGGTTCAGTCTCCAATGTAGCACTTGCACATTGATGATGCAAAAACTGTCAAAATACCCCCAAACACACACACACACGCACACACACACACACACGTAACACTTCTGCTCACTCTGTGAGTGCTGGTGCGTGAGAGGTGTATGGGCACAGGACTCGGGGTAGAGCTGTGGTTAGGCAGGAAGTGATCAAGGCAGTAGAGGTCTCTGGTGGAGCTTGATTTTGGCGGTGGGGGAGGGGTTGGTTTGCTGGGTCGGCCAATCAGTAGGTGGACTCGCTCTCCACTGGCCTAGAAAGACAGAGTCAGTGTTTGTCACTCACATTTCCTTCCCTGTTGTCCAAGTTTCCAGTTCTAAATGATACCAAAAGAAATCTAGCCTTAATGACCAAATGCAACCTCACCTGTATGATCTGTGCGGCCTGCTCTGGGGTGCCGTGGCGTAGGTCCTGCTCGTTAACTGCCAACACACGGTCGTTACTCCGCAGTCTGCCGTCCTTCGCTGCCAGGCCGCCCTCCAGCAGATCCAACACAAACACTCCTGACTCATCCGTTCGCCGTACCAGCTTGATGCCGAGCTGCTCTGTTGAGTCCCGCTTGTGTAGGGTGATTCTCAGTGTGGCGGGACTGGACGGGGTGCCCTCAGGGGTGGAGCAGGGGGCGTGGGGAACAGCCGGGGTGGAGGAGGAAGAGGAGGGAGGCGCTCGGGAGGCACAGCGACGCTCTCTAAGCACAGTCAGCTGCAGAGTGGTGCAGGGGCGTGCCAGTGTTGAACGGGCAAAACTGTGGGGGACGTTACTGATGTCCACATTGTTCACCTAGCGAGAAAGATACATCAGTTAACGTTCATACCTGCATTCATTGATTGTTTTGGCCACTTGAGGGCGGAACAACAACATACAAACACTCACATTCAACACTTTATGAAGCTGACACCAGGCTCCAATTAGCTCTGTTTGGGTCTCCACCAACTCCTGAGAACAATAGTAGCTCTTTAGCTTCTAAATGCTCCAGTATGTTCACTAGCTAGTCACTGACTATTTCTGCCTGCCTTTTGGTGCTGGGCAGGTAGCATACAGTGGGTTTATTTGAGCTTTCTTGCTGTTGCCGCTGGAAATTAGATTGACAAAAGCATCGAGAGTAAACCAAAACAATAAAGTTGAAGGCCTTAAAACCAAAACAATGAGCTAAAATACACTAAAATGGTCCTTGGAGTTGAGGGGAACTGCAGAGCTGGGTGGTGTGGGTTTTTTGTCACTATGAGGGACCCCTTTTCACTTACAAGAAGTCATGCTATCCATGATTAATATAAAATATTTGATTAGAGCAGCATTAAATGGTGGCTAATAGTGAAGCTCTAAAGTGGTTTTAGAAGCTCCTTTTCTTGTATGATTATACCTGTAGTATCTGATCCCCGGCCAGCAGCCTCCCGTCTCGTGCAATGACCCCGTCTCTGTACACTTCCTGAATCACGATGTTGATGAGAGGCGTCTCGTTTCCCCCGACAACGCTTATGCCCAGCTCAACATACGGATTTGCCCGGTGAACCTCTATGGCAGTTATCTCTCCTTCAGGAAGCGAGGGCAACTTCACACAGCCTTAATGGACACACAGTTCACATTACACGGCTGCATTTCAAAATTCAATTTCCTCATCCTCACAACTTCTAACATAACGTTGCCTGAATATGATTATCCTGATGTCTAAGATTGCAGCTCTCAAGAAAGATAAGCTGCAATGTTTCATATCTCAGATCACTGGTATTCAGCCCTTCAGGAGGATGCTCAGTCAAATGGAGAAAGTGATGTCATACCCTCTTCAGCTGAGAGAGGCGGCGACTCAGGGCAGTCCCAGCCAGAGGAGGTGGAGCTGACAGAGCGGAGGAGGTGGATGCAGGGATTACTGAGGGGCCGCTTCACCCTGGGGACCACACATTCCAGTCCTAGCACACCTAAAGACGCAAAGAGATGGATGCAATTTCTACTGTGTCAATCTAAACTGCACTGACTTCATTGACAATCTAAATCTCTTCACTTCGGACAATGCCAGTGGGTCCACTCACTGTCTTCCTCTGTGCTCTCCTCAAAGGCAGGGTTGTCGAGGCCGGCGTCGTTCGTCCACACTGGCCCACTGCCGCTGGTGTTATTAGTTCCGGAGGGTGGCGAGGGTGTGCGGTCCCTCAGGTCTGTCTGCGGTGAGCCGGGCGACCTGGGAGGGCTGGTCACCATCGCTCGCTCATCCCCGCTCTCACATCGTGGACCGTCCACACTCGTCTGCTGACACCGCGTCCCGGGACACCTTTCACCAAGCAACAGGCGTCAGTTTGTTAGTCCATCTGACGTGTAAAGAGAATCAGGTTCAGCATCAGTTAATTTAACGGGACGCAATTGAGTCCATCAGGGAAAATCTCTTTTTGTCTGTCCCCTCCTTAAAGGAGGTCAGAATGCAGGGTCACATGTAGGTCCAAACTGAATTCATACTGGATGTAGGGCTGCACTAAAGATTATACAAGTATATGTGGGCATATTTGTAGGGACATGAACGTATGTGCATACTGTATATACTGTGTATCTTGCATGCATGTATGCTTTCCATGTGTGACACGAGCACATATAGAAAATAGTGACAAATGTCCATCACAATTTCCCAAAGTCCACAATGAGTTTGCTTGTTTTGACAAACCAACAGCCTAAAACCTGAAGATATTCAATCTACAACGATGTGAAACAGAGAAACCCAGCAATACTCACATAGGAGCTGAAACCAGTAAAGATTTGCCATTTTTCCTTTACAAATGTCCCAAAAAAGTGCACAAATCTGGTGGAGATGGATTCATCAATTCTGTGTCATAAATAAAAAATCTTCCCTGAGAGACAATTAAAAATAAACACTGACAGACCGACTCAAGGGATCAATGTGGTCTCATACTGAAGTGACCCTGAAGTATTTACTGTAAGCAGCAGCTACAGTATGAGCTGCTTGAATTATTTAAATGCCTCTGTTCATCCTCCTGGTAAAAACAGGACCAAGAAAAACACATATTGCTTTTCCACGATTCTTTGCTCTTGCAATATTCAAATAGAAAACAGTCAACAACCAGTGTTGTAATGTGTTATAATGTCATTTACTCTATTTTCTATCACACCTATCTAGTGTTTTCCATCAAGACCAGGTTTAACAAATATGTACAACATGAACAGGTTAAGTTCCTGTTCATGCAGGAACGGTGAAAGTAGCTCAGTTCTCACACATACACACCATCAGTAAGAAGATTGACCACCTTGATCACCGTGGAACTCTGTGGCCTGGCACTCTCGCCTTTTAATCTGATGTTCAGTGATCCCTAATCTTCAACATAAACAATGTTGACTGACAAAGTCGCACAGCCAAGGCAGACTCTTGGCTCCTGCTACTGTCTTAGACCTAAGTCTGCAGGGTATGGGAGCGGCAAAACCCACGTGGTTTAATCTTTACTAAAGAACGTCATGTTAGTCCTCGCGGTGACCTCGTTTCATCTGTCTCAAATGTCTTATCGACACGACATGATGTGTGCAACCTTCGCTGGGATGTACCCTTCTGCTGATGTGATTGATGAAAAGGCTTGGACAAGGAGACTGTTGACAATAAAATTTAAATGGGCTGCAGCTATGAAATCATCAACCTTAGTTCTGGATAAGAGAAATGCTAGCAGAGAACTCAAGAACTTTCTGTCTTTTCTTAAAACGTGACTATTATGTCTTCTTTCAAAAGTCCCTTTTTATAAGAACATAAACATTTTTACTCTCACAAATAAATATATCAGCATTAAAACAACCTTTCTTCCTCTGGTTTGAACAGTTATTAACCATCACTAAGTTTGACCATTTCCCTGTAACTGTTACTTGTAGCTACAGTAGCCGTCATCCAGCAAACGTTACACAATCTTGCTTTAAAGATATAAAATTGACAGTCTATGGCGGGGGTCTCTTGTATAAACAGCTGACTCAGAAAAGCTTTTAACAGCTTGTTAGCGATAGCTTGTTAGCGTGAGCTTGTTAAGGAAGACCTTGACTTAACTGAGGTGGTTAACGTTAGGTGTTCACTAGATATCCAGTCAAACACCAACGATGTCTGCTAAACTGCAGACACCATCTCAAGAAATGTAAACTATATAGAAGTCTGCTCCCAAATCAATAACACTGATGATAGTATCAGTCCCCTCAAAACGTTTTTACACATTTACAGCATGTTCAGACTGAAGGATTTGTACCCAGCAAAGGAAAATCACTACATGCGTTGTATATTTTCTCCAAGCGCCTACATCTATTTTGTCACTCTGCAAAATGTACACTACTTCCATCCATGTAAAAGCAACAACAACCTAACCCGGGTCCCCTATGGCAACTCTGATGCACAGACAAATACACACACCATCTTGCATTTCAGTGCAAGAGAGATCAAGAAAGAAATGAAACTGAGAGGCAGACAGAAGGAAGGAAGGAGGAAACCAGTGAGAGAAAGTTGCCATTTTGCCATCCCAGGTCACGCTTTTTATCGACTCACCACAGGCCCGGGTTGCCTTTGGCAGTCTCACAGAAGAAATGGTTGAAAAGATCTCTGGTGTTGAAGTTGCTCAGCATGATTGCAGAATGAGAACATGGAGCTCCTGGTCAGCCAACCTATGACTGCGGTAGGGAACCACTAATCCTCCATCACATGACCTACAGCCCAATAATCCCCACAGCACCTGGTCCAAATGGGCCAAAAGCCAAAGTGTATGGATGGACAGGAACCCATGAGCTTAATGATGGCAGGGCTCAGAACTATGATACCTCTAAACGTTCCTGCCAGGAGTTTTAAATGCAACTTACAGTTTTAATTTATTATTTTAATTAATTAATTAGCAATGAAGGTCTCCATTAATAGATTAATCGTTTGGTAGAGAAATTGTCAGAAAATGTAGAAAACTGTGTGTTACAATTTTCCAGAGCACAAAGTGATCAACCAAGAAGAAACCCGCAGATATTCACTCATGAGAAGCGAGAACCAATGAATTGATTAATTAATGAATTGACTAATCCGCTAATTCAGCTCTGACGGTAACAGACTTCAGTTACACTAGTTACTAACACACCAGTAACTAGTGTTGTCTGTTAATTGTGTGATTGGTTCCAATACAGCTGCAATAAAGCTGCATTACCTGTATAAGGCGAATGATGTCCAAGTTGTCATGCATGCATAGTGTTTGATCTGTGAGTGTGTGTGTGTGTGTTTGCACTCATGAAAGCATTCATTTAATATGTGTGTAAGCTTTATTACCTGTGTTTGAGGTGTGCCTCCAGATCACATCGTGGCATGCTGAGGGAGCAGACCGGAGTTAAAGGGCAGGACACGGACAGCTTGTCCAGCAGCTTGTGCACGAGTATGCTGGATCTGCGGCACGCCTGCAGCTGCAGCCGTGTCCTGTCCAGCGGGCAGAAGTCCCTCTCCTGGAGGAAGCTACGCAGGCAGCGGGCGCAGAAGGTGTGTCCGCAAGGCGTGTCGAGTGGCTGCACCAGCGGCTGCAGGCAGATGTGGCACACCAGGTCGTCGTCCACCTCCAGGCGGTAGTTGTAGAGGTGGTTCTCCCAGCTGCGGTGGATCTGACCACACTCAGAACACAGAGCTTCCAAGGCTGGCTCCACCGGCCCGGTCAGACCCACCTCACAGCCCGGGCTGCCCATCTCTGCTCCTTTGACGCAACTCAGCTTTGGCACAAATGACTCCAGTGGGGCTGCAGTGTTGGGAAGGGGCACACACACTCCTATCCCATAAGCTTCACAGGATGAGCAAGTTGCAGAGAGGACAAATGCCCCCCAGTGGCTGATGGCACATCACCCTGCAGGTCAGAGGGCAAATCAAGAGGGTTAAACAGCTGTTTCAGAAAAACAAGTGTCTGATCATGTACTCGTGCATTTATTCATGTGGCAAATGCTTTGTGCACGTGTACCCACGTGTCTGCATGAGATCGAGAGTGGCCCTGTGTGTGTGTGTGTATGTGTGTGTGTGTGTGTGTCAGTGAATGTGCTGAGATTATGTATTGCCGCTCCTGTCCACTAATCTGGCAGTATAATCTCTCTTTTGCTCTCGCCTGCTGCAATCTTCCAATTCCACAGAGAGGGAATTATCTGGGATTGAGGCAGAGAGAGGACACAGATCAGAGGTAGTGGGATTGGGAAAGCAACAGAGAGGGAAAGTAGTGCCAGCGAGAGGTAGAAAGGAGCAGGGACGGAGCGAGGAAGAAGAAAGAAGAGATGAGAAGAGGGGCGAAAGAGATTAATGGAATGTGACAATTTGAAACAGGCACAGTATAAGAAAAAGAAAAAGAGATGGGAGAGAGGATGTGTGAGGCACTGAAAGGAAGCAAGAAAGGCGAGAAAATTGTTCTTTAAACATTCCCCACAGCGAACTTGATATTTCTGGTTCGGGCCATGAACAGTAGATGCACTCAGTCTCCTCTGCAACAGAAAAGAGAACATGCCTAAAGCAAAGTCTTGAAATATAGCACTCCACCGAGGAGAGTGCGTCCCCAGAGCTAATGCATCATTTCCACAGTGTTTCACATCCAAAGCCATTCAGACATTCAGACGCTCTATTAGCCGAGCCCCTGTGGGCCCGATGCTATCAGCGGACAGCAGAGGGCGTGCCTCAGCACACAGCCAGACCAGCCAAGCCACGGTGACTACCGGCCTCTGTTCCAGCGGGGGACTGCTCCTGTCTCCATGACGACCTGGAGCCTGTTCTGTTCAGTGGGGCTTGACATTCAGAGTGTAGCCGGAGAAGGATGCAGAGGAGCCACACAACAGATGCACTTCTCTCAGCAGGATGCTCTGCTCCTCCCTGCTACAGTCTGAAAGCTTGTCAGACAGCACAGACGACGACGATGATGATGATGATGATGAGGATGATGATGAGATGATGATGAAGCCCCCTAGGTTCGTTTTTCGCAGCTTTTTTTCATCTCGTCTCCGTGGCTACCCATTTCTGTGACAACCTGTCTCTCCTGTCTCCTTGGCTACCGGACCGGTAGTTACTTATTTGAGCCTCCTTTAAGTACGTGCTCCTGTCTGTGTGTGACTGGCTGCTTCTGTCTCTATCCCGCAGCTGGACATGAATTAATCATGAGGACACAAGGCTTCTCTGTTCCTGTAACAAAGCTGTGACATCACCACATCACACATACACACACACACACACACACACACACACACACAGACTTGTAGATATGCAAGCATAAGTCTACACAGGCAAACACACACACACACACACACACACATCACGCACACACACACACATCACGCACAAGGGCTTTTGAGGTACCAGATCCTACAAATAGTCTTTATCAATAAGTAAAGTCTTTTCACTGTGGCAGCAGTCTAGAGCCCGGCCACAAAAAGCACTTAAATCTATTTTAAACATAGCTCGACTCTATAGCAACAGATTCCTTTACACAAGTCAAATGAAGAATAGCAAATGCTTGTGAAATATCTCTCTTTTAATCCCACTGTGTGTGTCTGTGTGTGTGTGTGTCAGTGTGAGAGTCCAAGGCCATGCTGTTATTGTCATTTTGCACTGCTTTCTGTATTAATAAATAACAGTCTTGGCCCTGCACCTGTCTCAGCTCATTTTTCTTTTTATTCAGAGATGACAATCTACTCTTACAACACTGGACAACAAGCACGAACAACCTCGCCTGCAGGGATGACATTTTCAAATAAGATGAGATGACGTTTTAGGCCACAGATTTAAAATCTCAGGTCCTGTCGGCTTAGCCTACATTTTTATAAACCCCATCTCGTCGCCTCTTATCTTCAAAAAAAAATAATCAAAAAGGCTGATAGCCACTTGCAGGAACAGGCCTGCTGCTGTCTCTTGCAATAGGCTATACCCCCCCACCACCACCACCACCACAACAGTCAGACATGCAATGATAACAACAAAAACTGACACTGATTTCATTGACAATTCCAATCATTTTTTTCCACTGTCATTATCCTAATTTCCCATGGCAACGCACCAAATGAAGTGTCATGATCTATAAGGTACCCGTAGGCGTTGAACACATCTGATTAGACAAGAGCATTTTTAAAGCATTGCCCCCATCTGTCTGACTCCATCCCACCCTCCACGAGCGGAGAAGAATGAAGCGACAATGGCAATATCAAAGCAAACCCAGACACACACTGACACCGTCCATGCAGGCACTGAATATAAGAAGATGTATTTTTACCTACTCCGGCTGCTCCTCCGCGCCGTGCGCTCCGGCCCCAAAAAGGGGGACGATTATTAGTCGCGGGACCTCAATCACGCATTCACCGCAACGGCCCGTTCCGCAAAACCGCACGAAAACGCCCCCGTGCCTTTGGCGGCGGTGGCCCCGCCCACTGCTGTCCGTCAACGGGGCGGGGCGGGGCCTGAGGGTGTCAATCCAGAGCAGGGTCAGGGGTGGCTTCAAAACGGCCTGCTTAAACAAATCCCCAAAATGGGATTTTTGGACCCTCACTCACCTGTTCTAAATTACTGGAGCCAATATTACCAATATTGTTTTAGATTCAGGTCTTGCTATGTTGCATTTTTGATCAGTGTAACGTGCAGGATGGTTATACAGTACTATTGTACTGCCATAAACACTAAATGGTTAAAACATGTTTGTCATTTAAGGTTTGATTATGTAAGTAAAACGCACTTAGTCCGGAGACATCTCTTATGAAGGGATTTAAACTGTAGCTACTGGCTTTAGTAATGGTCAATAAATAATTTAGTAATACTTTGTAGATTAGGAATAAACAATTAATAAGAAGAATGTTTTGGGTTGCAATTTGTGCAAAATCTCTCTTGCAGGTGAGTCTTAATATTAGGCCCAGTCATAACTGCTATGCGTTTCTCACTTGAATCCATCAAGTCTGCAAATGTTAAGAAATAATTAATAAAGGGTAAAAAACTACAGATCTTTCAGATTTGCATGTTAATGAGAAGTGCCTGATTATGTGCACTGTTATAGTTACTAGTAAGCCTACTTTGCAGATTAAGTTATTTACATACAAAACATAAAATCAACTTAGAAAATATGATGCATTGACACAGATTCAACTGCCCAAATATTACTGTAGCCTATATAAAATAGTTAAACTGAACCCCACCAACTGCAACATTAAAATGCCGTTGACATATTGATGCATCATCAATAATAATGATTACATAGTGCATAATGAGTACTTTTAGTTTTGACTTTTTAAGAAAATGTTGCTGACAATACGTAGCTATTTTTTACTAAAGTAAAGTTTAATTAATTAAGTTAGAGATATAGGACCTTTACTAGCAATGGACCGTTTTTATACCAGTGTGGTATTGCTGCTTTTACTTGAAAGCGTTTTTGCCTATTTGTGATCCATTAAATAATTTTGCAAGGTAGCTGTGTCGAGGTTTTGTCACAAAAAGTGGATGTTGGAAACGATCAGGCATCGCTGAGGACAGCAAAAAACACAGGGTCCTCGATTGAAGGACCTCGCGGAGAAGTAAACAAAAATGGTGCGCTAATTAACCTACAACCATCGATTTTAGTCGAATTAATTTCGTTACGACGGGATGGCAGAGGAAAATGAACTGGAAAAGTATGTAACAATTTCGCTGTTTATCCTCAGTTAACGTGTACAGTCGCTGTTTGCGCACATTTCTAGCTGGTTTTCCTCCAAAACCGCACCACCCGTCCTTCAGCGGGGGTATTTTGATCTACAGCTGTTGTGTTTGTTGTGTTGTAAGACGAGCGCGAGCGTGTGGTGGCTGTAAGGAAACCCTGCGGCCATAAGAGCCACCATTAGCTGCCTGTGCTTCGTGGTTAAAGGTCGGCTAAATCGGCGAGTCTCCTCTGCTGAGACTCCGCTGATTCAGCAGCTCGGGTCAAACGAGGACGCCGTCGCCCGTTCACACACCAACGATGCACTTTCTCCTTTACACGCTGCATCACTCTGTTTTCTCTCGCTTGATTAAATTATTCTCCCCTTGGCTCCCCCTTGAGGTTTTGTGCCATCGCTGTCCTCAACTTCTCCCCCATTAACTCCCCTTCACTTGACTCATTTTATTTCTTTATTTGTCTATCTAGGCGTGCGGTGGAGGAGCTCCTGAGGGAGACTGACAGGGCCCGGGCGAGAGCAGAGACCATGGGCCCTGCAGGATGGTGAGCACTGTGTTTGACATGCCATCTGTATCAGCCTGCACACATCTGTCATTTGTGGACATTATCAGCTTAGCTGTACTTGCACTGGGGCCATTTTTGTTCTTTGAGTGTGTCACCTATCTGTGGCGTGTTTAGTCTTTGCACAGTTTGTCTTGTTTCTTTGCTATATTCTTTCCACTAGTTTGTTCATGTCCTCAATAGATACAGTGCTCAACAGTACCCACCCACCTCAGTGTCCACATAAATTCATTTATAATACTTATAAAACAGTAAGACTCAACAATACTCTAAAACCTACTTCAAAAGATGCTTCCACGTAATAGATTATGTCTTTTAGGAGCGTATTTGGCAATTCAATTTTGTTGTGTATAAGAATACAATCTTAACGTTTTAGTAAAATGTAAAATACCAGTTTCTGCAGTGGAATAACTACAACTAAATTTCATGCTGCCATTATTCGATAACTTACTCTTCTTTGTACTGAGCTGATGTGTCACTACTGTATTATATGACTGGGTTTGAGCTCTTTTGCAGGGACATTAAGGGGTTTGTTATGGAAACTTCCTATATTGTTCTAGATGAGGGGGATAATTTTAGCCAAAATTATTGTGCAATTATCTTCTATCCCCAAAAATATCTTCATAATGATACTAATAAATGTTGACATATTTGATTTTGCCAGTATACCCAGCTAAATGCATTGATTGTGTAATTAAAAATAGTGAACTTCAATTAAATGGATTGCTATTATAGTTACGCTGTGTTTATTCTTTTACAAGAAAATGTCTTGTCTGGCCACAGGTCTGAGAGAACAGTATAAGCTGTCAGATGTCAGAGTTTAAAAGCTTGTGTGCTTACTCAGGTTGAAGTGCCCCCTGCGGAGCACTAACAAGCGCTTCCTCCTCAACACCCTACGCTCCACCGGCCCGCATCGGCGCACCGGTGAGCCCCGCGACGGACACGCCACCACGAGAGGGCGCCCGAGGAGCGACTCCCCGGACGGGCCCCGCGACCGCAGCAGAACGCCTCCCGGAGAGCACAGAAGTCACGGAGGCCACACGGACCACAAACAGCACCGCGGGGGCCGCTGCAATAACACAGATAAGAAGCAGGATAGAGACAGAGACACGGCTCACAGGCACAAAGACAACAGAGACCGCAGACGCGGGAGGGATGGCCAGAACAGAGACAGACAGACTCCATGAGGAAAGACTTCTGTCCAGGGGAGCAACACTGCTTCTTTTAGCAAAGGCCACTCCCTTGTCCAGGGAAGAGGTGGACACTCCTGAAACTGCTCTGGGATCAGCTGACACACCTCACTGACCTGCTGTTCACCAGACACATTGGATACCACTGTAGGAGAAAAAGACCGCAGAGAAGACATTAAGGGTGGAGAATTGTCTTACATGGTAGTTTACGGACAGTCCACGTTTGAGGTTACAACCTTTTTGTAGTTCTTGAGGGTTATTATTTGCTCATAATGCCAGAAGCCAAGATAAAGTCATTGCATTGTTATTTTACCTCATTCTATTTTAATACCCTCCCCTCTCACATGACTCACGGTTTGGTGTAAATCGGTTTCACTTACTGTAGAGGGGGTTTGATTTCAATTAGAATGTCATTACCATTCTTCTGCCATTATTCACGGGCCGTCATGTTTACATAAGCCACGCTGCTGTCGCCACTGGGTAAGCACATTTTTATCGCGTGTTCAACTTTTTGACATGTATATACCGGCTATCAGAAACAGGTCTGTTTGTCAAAGGAGAAAAAAAAAAATCTTTGTTATCCCGACACTCCTACACGTACAAGAGTCCACGTGAACAAGTGGTCTCCGGCGAATGATTAATAGTAATTTAATAAGGCCGTAATAGCGACAACTATTTACTATAATAATGATAATATGTAGGCTACACGCGGTGTTTCCACGTGTTTCAGTGGGGGGCTCGTCGGCGTTTCGGGACAACAGATGGACATTTGCTCAAGCGTTCAAAGTGTTGCGACGCTGTCGATATCTTTCCCATCTGGCCTGTCTCCCTGCGTTTAAGCTTACACTCTTTTTTTTATAGTTGTTTTATTGTGAGTTTTTATAAACTTGGCAACTGTCAGTCTCTCTGATTACCTCACAGGTCTATTATAACCGCACCACTCCTCACTTAAGCCATTACGCCGAGTCCTGCGTCTGGAAAAGTCAGCTGAAACGCGTTAAACGCGCCTCACGCTTCATAAATCACGTTGTCCCTGTCCACTGTGGTGGAGAACGGCTTCGGTTAACTGTTTCCTTCCTCTTTGAAACGGCGATCAAATATAAACACCATTAAGCCATAGTGCATAGCGCATTTGTATAGAATTGGTTTACTTGGACTTTATTGCATCGCTGAGTGCCCCATTAAGATACCTTGAAAAGTGCCATAATTGCTTTTGAAGAACTCAGTGCAAACAGTGTATTGATGCACACCGTCGAGGTAAAAGCACAGTTTACGTGAAGAACAGGCAAATCACTCGCAGTGTTGCGCGCGCACGCCGCGGGTGAGCCGGCGTGGCGGCGGAGACGCGCTCCACGCGCACGGCGGTTAATTGAGTTCCGTGGCTCACTCCAACCCTAATTGGTTTTGCCGCGAGAGCTGCTGTTTAATGGGGCGAGCGCACACCTGCTAAAGGCTAATGGCCGGCAAACAACGTGGCGAGAGAGCGGCAGCAGCAGCCCTGTGTTTGTTATCGCCGAGGGCCCTTCGTGCGGGGACCACACGCGTTAATGGTGTTAAATGATGCAGCTGCAGAAGTGTAATGGGTACATTTTAAAAGTCAGAAAAGGTGTAGTCACATGAATAAAAGGGGTTGTGGAAATTGACTATGTGGTGTTTGAGCTCCCCCCCACGAGTTTCCAGGACAACTGTCTCTCCATACAGGTCTCTTATCTGCCAGGTCAACCAATGTTTGCGCCCATACATATCGATTTATCAGCTGCAGAGTGCGTACAGGTGATATAACCATATAAATTGTCGATGCTTCGTTGTTTGAGGACAGTCCCAGAAGAGAAACGCGTTTCTTTCCTGCGCTCTACAACAACTGTGCGTGCAGGAAGGGTCTGTGGTGTCACAGATCCCCCCCTCACTCGTCTGTTGCTGCTGCGGGGCGCAAACACAGGTGGGTGCCAGGTCAACGTGGCGATATTTACAGAGTGGCATTGATTTACGCGCCGACGGCCGTTCTATTAAATTAACTGAAAAAATCCCACAAGCTGCAGAATATCCTGGAGACGGGGAGCTATAGGTCTGCCGTTCTAAGCAAACAGCGAAGCCAATGGCTTTGGCGCTGCTGAGTCACATGGTGGCCGAGTGACACACCTGTGTGGAGCCGCGAGGGCCTCGCAGTTGCGCCAGAGACAGGTGGAGCAGAAGGTCCACGCCGAGGCAGGGCGCAGGTACGGTACATGTGCGGGTCCTCGGAAGCCATGAATCGGGAAGATCATTACTATCCTCCTCAGGTTTTTAAAGACTCCTGCGCCTACCAGAGAGCGCAGGGGGAGAACTACAGCCACAGCCCGCCGCCTTGCCTCTACATGAGCAGGCAGGTGCACTCCGTCTACACACCGCCGGCCATGGGAGCCTTGGAGCAGGCCAGCCTTCCTGACATTACCCCCTCTTACAGTCTACCTATGCGGGATGATCCAGGTGTGCCTCAGCTCCACCATCCTCACGGGCTCCAGCAGCAGCAGCAGCAGCCTCTCCCACCCGCCGCAGCCTACGGAGACACGGGGGAACAGAGCAGATATCACCTCCCTTTCCCCTGGATGAAAACGACTAAATCTCACTCGCACACCTGGAAGGGACAGTGGGCAGGTAATTCTTCCAAACCGCTACATATCAGCTAATGTCATGTGTTTGAGATCACACTAACAAAGTGCCAACACCGAGATTTGACTGTGATCCCTCCTCGGAATAAACGTGATTAAAAAGAATACACGCACAGTTATGTTCACAACGTTGTAGTCATAGCACTGAGAGGCCTTCAATGACATCATGCTCCCAACAATATGATCCTGGGTGTTTCAGTTTACCTTGTCAGTCAATTTGTAAAAGGCCCTGAAGGTCGGCGCTTGCTTTTATCAGGTCTTATCGTCACAAAAATGTGGGTTTTGTCTTCACAAAACATTTTCACAAATCGCCGTATCTTAAACCATCAATAGGTCGAACACCTATGGAGTATAATAGGCCGTTAAAACGGCCAATTGTACCTGTGGGGGGTGGGGGGGGGGGGGCATTTTATATTAACAGTGAATTGTTAGACGT